>JZKD02S0473481.1:0-17251 GCA_000966675.3 Picea glauca
GGGGGAGGCACATAGCCCAATGAATTACCAAATAGTTCAAACCACTCGAGCTACATGCGTAGGGGTTTGAGAGGGGAGAGGGGGAGGGAGGGGGAGGCACATATCCCAACTAATTATGAAATAGGTCGAACCAATCTAGCCTATAGTTATAGGGGTTTGAGAGGGGAGAGAGGGGAGAGAGATCAGTGGTGGGATCATTGAGGGTTTGGCCAGGGATGGGTGCCTCAATTGGAGCCAAGACGGGGGGAATATCAGCTAGAGGAGGAGGAATGTGAGTGACTTCTTCCTCAAGAACCAAGATGGGAAAAACATTGGCGTCAGGTGGATGGTCATGAATGGGCATGTTATATGTAATTCTAACTAGGGGAATATCAGCCTCAGAAGGATGGTCATGGGTGGGTGGTTTCCTTCCCGTGGCCTCATACCAAGTGATGCCCCATTTATCCCTTTCCCTGAATCGAGGCATGTCAAATGCTAGAGGCATTCTTGGGAAGAGGCTGAGGTCTGAGCTTGCAAAATTCGGAGCCCAAGGGAGACTGCACCTGAGGGGATGATAATTGTGCACATAGATATCATGAGAAGAGAGAAATTTTTGCACTAGAGTGAGAGGAAGGAAATGAACAAGGGAGCTAGGAAATTACGCATGCAACACCATGAATTCGTCTGTTTTCCAGAGCATCCAACTTGTGTGAATGAAGGTTCGCGTCGGAGGAGTGTAGGGTGGCGATGACGTTATGATGTTCATGAGGTGATGGAAAGGGTGGGATGGGACTGGTTGGGTGCCAGGTGGCTGACCGCTTGGCCAGGTGACCTCCCTGTCTCTTAGTTTCTTGCTGTGCTCAGAAACACCCCATCCGGGGGCATGATAATAACATTTAAAAATTAAACATTTAAGGGTTTATTTTATGATTTTGTTTACAAAAATGATAAGTTCTTTTACCACATTATAAAACTGTGTCATTTTCATACCCCAATTTTAGAATAGGTGCTACCGGTAGCAGTACTTTTCAATTTGATGGCTGATTTTGAGGTTTTGGTTTTAATGGTACAAAGTACTAAAAGTACGATTTCAAATGATCTCAAAATTTAACATTTTGAAAAGAAAAAAGAAATTCAAAAACATCTTATTTGTTTTTAGGTGTTGATTTTAAGGTTTTTCTGAGCTAATGTCTAAGTTTTGAAGCCCATGTTTGAAAAATGTTGTACTTTTGACCCCGTTTTAAAAAATGGTGTTACTGGTAGCACCACGTTTTGATTTGGGGGTTTATTTTGATGTGTTTTATGCAAAAATATGGGGTTTTGGGGCCAGAGTTCTCATTTTGAGGTTACAATTCTCATTAAGTTGGTAACTAAGTTTATTTGCAATATTGTCGTTATTCTTGATATTTGTTTATGATCTCAACCCAAAGAAGAATCATTTGCATAATGATAAACCATAAATCAATAACAATACAACATCATTACTATAGAAATCTTGAATATAATTAAATAATTTACCAAGATAACCCAAATGTGTAAGGGGTAGTGATATCTAATCAATTAAGATCAAGGAATGATATATTAAATAAACACTATGGACACATAAAGTGAGTGGTATATTAAATAAATACTACGGAGACTTGAAGACAATGTGCATCTATGCATCTGAAAAGTGAGAAGAGAAAAATTAGTTGAGTTGAGTTCATGTACACGATAACAATGTATAATTACCATGTGTAGGTTGTGTTTATCTCAAATACTTGCAATGTCTGTCGTTGAATTTATGTGCACGCATACACATTGGAAGGAACCGGGACAAGTGTAGCCTACTTTATCCCTTACCAAACATCATACTATGATTTTTTTGTGTGTGAGAATATGTTTAATTAACCCTTTAATAATTATAGATGATACAAAATAAGAAGATGGATAAAATCCTAATATTTAATATTAACATATAAACTCCAACACACCATGATCCTTATACCAATGGGGGTAATCATAGGGACTCATGTCTCCTATTAACATAATTATTGATAGGTTGCAATGTAAGTATGTTTTTTGTTCAACCTACCCCCAACTCCCTCCATGAAAAAAAAGAAAAAGAAAGAAAAAAATACCATCAAGAGCACTACAAAATACCCCTTTCACATGCCTTCTTGAAGTAATTCCCATTACTTAGTTGGATATGCCTAACAAATATGTGATGGAATTGGTTTTTTGACATAAATACCTTTTTGTACAAAAATATCTTACATTAGTTGAGATATGTGGTGCATAATAACATATAAGATCCAATATACCATGATCCTTATGAAAATGGTGGTAGCTCTAAGGGAGTGGCTCTTCCTACTAATGCAATGGTTGATTGGCTATCATGTTAGTATGCTTGTTACTCCAATATATCATGAATTTTAGTGATATGTTGAATAGAATATCTTAAAATTGATGTTCAAAAATTTGTGGTAGATCACTTGGTTTGCAAACAGAACAAATGAAACATGATCAAGACCCTAGTATTATACAACTATTATCCATATCATGCCATCATTGGGAAGAGGTATCAGTGCAGTTTATCACAGGTTTAACAAAATCACAAAGAAATAATGATATCATATTGGTTGTGGATCGACTCACAAATTATACTCATTTCTCCTCATTTCCCTGAGGATAGTGGGTATATCATTCATGGAAACAATTTTGAATCTACATGGAAAAATTAAGATTATTGTAAGTAACATAGATCCAAGTTTCACTAGTAATTTTTGGATAGTTTTATTCTCTTGTTTGGGCATTCAACTTGCTCATGAAATCTCTTAACATTCCCAATATAATGGGAAATCAAGATTCTGAATAAATTTTTGGAAGGATATATCCATTGTTTTTCATATAATATATACAACCTGAGTGGGCCTAATGGTTAAGAACACGTGTTTCCTCTTAAGAGGTCACAGGTTCAAATCCAGAGGGGGGTAGGGTATGTATACCTTTGTAGACTTTACCAGTTAAATCGTTGGGCGGAGGGGGGTCCCTTGTCCCACAAACAAGGGGGTCTCATACACCAATTTGGTGTGCTGGCTTGGCCGTGACCTTAAAAATAGATTATTATTATCATTATTATAGTCACAATGGGTCAAATTGTTGCATTTGGAAAAATGGTGTTACAACACTTTCTTCCATACTTCAATTCAAATGTACCCATTTATGGTAATCTATGGGCATATCCTCCATCCATTAGATCACCATTGAGTAGAAAACATAGGGTTCAAGTAGGGGAGGATCACATCCAACACCAACAAGAGGTTCTCCAACTATTGAAGGAAAACTTGTATACAGTAAAAAGAAGGATGGAACACCAAGATGATAAAAAACACGTGGAAAGTAAAATTAAAGGTGTCAGGTATTTCCGAAGTTGTAACCATACAAATAGATGTGCCTTGAGAAACAAAATAAAAACAATAAATCAACACCCAAGAAATATGGTTCCTATAAGATGTTGCAAAGTATTGGAAGTATTGCCTACAAATTGGAGTTGCCACCTAACTTATGTGTACATATTGTATTCAATGTTTGTTGTTTAAGGAAGGTAATTGATGACACTATCCCAATTTAGATTATATTTTTAGACCTTGATGAAGAGATATGAATCATGAGAGACCATCATTATCTTTCACCCACCACACTGCCATAGCTAAGACCAAAAGAAAAAACATAGATGATTGAATGCAAGGCCATTAAATTATGGATCACAACCAAACAATCGAACCTAAAAGTCAAAAGATTGTTAAAAAACCTTCTAGAGGACTTACTAATAAGATATAAAAGGTATGCAAGTCAAACCCTGTCATGAGATTAAGAAACCCTAAAAACTATTTTCAACAAAGAATTAACTCAATGTATCTATATTTGTTGTCACCTTGCAATTTAAATAATTTGTCTACATGAGTTTTTCAAATACCTCTACAGAGTGATCAAGAGAGTTGACCCAAGTTATTATTGTAGTCAAGATCTAACTACAACTACAAATTACAAATATTTTCTATATCGAGAGGAATACTAGCCACACAAAAAAGGAATACAAGTCAATATTTTTAACCATACAATGATGTATCTACACACTTTTGTAACTAGAAATATGGCAAGGCTTCTAGATTATCAGTGTCTTTTAGAACCAAAGGGGAAGTACCACCAACAAGAATGCCTTAATAACTCTTCAATTCAAAGCAAACATGAATGTAGAAGATAAGATTGAAACCTAATTTTAGGGGACAAATTTCATAAATGGGTTAATTTTCCATGGTTTTTCCCAAAAAAAGATTCTCCAATTTCCATTTTTTCTAAAATTTGTTAGCCCAATTTCCATAAATTAAAATTATTTTACCTTAAAAATTGCCAAAATGTTATAGAAACCATATAAAATCCTTAGAAATTTGAAGCTTTTTATAAAACTAGCACCAAACATTTTACATTTTGCATATTAATGACTAGTAAGATTAGATTAGGTTTTTATATCCTGGCTGCAGATTGTGTTTTTATATCCTGATTTCTTTATCCTATAAGTTATTAGTCCATGCTTGAGCAGTCGACCAGGAGATGAATCTTCTGTCTTTCACTCCAGTGTTAAAGATTTAGATTCAAATGCCCTTCTTTCGTGTGCATGGATAATAAGTGAAGGATAATTTCTCTACCAAACAATTTCCTTATACCGCGAAAAATTCCTCTTCATTAATCTGCGATTATTGTGTTTTTATCTCCGCATTTGTTTTGGGGATAATCTTTGTGTCGTTGTGGTTGTGTAAGTTGGCCAAGTTAGGATTATCCTTTAAACCCTTGTGATAGTAATCGTTCTCTTCATTGAAAAAATCACCAACAATTCCTATATTTATTATATTTTAATTTTTATGAGCTGCATCTCCCATTATGGAGTGCACACTACCATAGTTTTTTGGATAATATTTTGAATTATGCCTGTTAAGAATGTCGTCCATGAGTCTAAGTTCTGGTTGATTAATTTTTGAGATTAAGTGTAGTCTAGTGTGTTGAGTATTTCTTATTAAAATCTTTTGGATTCATAAGCTCTTATTTATTATTGAACGTTTATGAAAATATAGAAACAAAAAAAGTAAGATTCCTACTTCTTCTTTGTAAAATATATACAGATACATTTTATCAAAGACACATTTAGAAGTGTATCTCAGTGGGTAGAACTATATCAATGTTGTCTATCTGTAATTGATTGATTATCAATGTGAATTTGATGTTCAGAAGGTCATTTTCATACCTAATGGTTGTCTGATGTTTATTGGTTATATTGCTTACCTAACTATTGGTCAAGAAGACTAGGTAATCTCTTAATATAGATTGAATAATGCAATGTTTGGAGCTGTCGAACTAAGTGGTATTAGGTGGCACAGTTGCAACACTAAAATTCCCATAATTTATCTCCGCGATGTCTTTTATGAACAATCTCGACATCCTTTCGAGAAATTATCGATGCGTTTTTCTTTTTGAATAAACTTTGATCTTTGCATTTTTCCTTTTTGAATGATCTTTGATCTCTATGTTTTTATTTTTGAATAATCTATGATCTCTATGTTTTTCCTTTTTGAATGATCTCGGATCTCTATGTTTTTCTTTCTAAATAATCTCTGATCTATGTGTTTTCTTTTATGAGTAATCTCTCATCTAGGTATTTATATTTTATGAATAATATCTACATCCTACCCAGAAATTATCTCTTCGTTTTCTTATGATTAATCTCTGCATTCAACGTTTTATCGGGTGACAGAGTGCCCTTTGCACCCCCATGCCCAACGAATAGCATTCTGATTTCTGTGATGGCTTGTCTAGCTGTGATTTTGGGGCACTGTTTCCCAATGTTTTTCCCTCCTTGATTTAATGATTCACTTTCAGTTTACTATTTTTAACAAGTAGGTTGGATTCATGATGGTTGTCTCCTATAATGTAGAGTTCTTATTTAATGTATTGATCAAATAGTACCATTGGTCGGTTATCAATTCGATGGTTTTATTTCAGGATAAAGGGGATGTAAATGAATGACTGTAAGTTTTATTTATAACTATCGATTCTATATTATTACCATGGTTTAATATTAATTATTATTGTTGACTATGATGGTTTTACATTTAGTTTATATAAAAGTTTGTCATCATAGACCCCATATAAAAATGATATGATGATTACACAAAAGGGTCTTGGGTAATAGTTTATATTAATGAGTGGGAAATAAAATGGAGTTAAGAAGATCAAATAATTTATATTAAATTGTTTTCTTATCTTTAAAGTCTCAATACTTTTAGTATAACATAATGTTCATTGATTTAATAAGGTTATAATGATAAATCATAGCTTGATTGAAAATGGAATTATGACAATTTCCTTATGGTGTAATCGTTGTTTTTAAATGTTCATGATGTAATTTTGGAGTCGTAGTCATCATAATGAAATGAGTTTATTATCCTTTCTATCCTCACAACGTAGGAAGTATTGAATGATTGTCCATAGAATTAGGTGAATGGAATTAGGTGCCTAAGTGTTATAAAATTCTTTAGAATTAGGTGAATGGAATTAGGTGCCTAAGTGTTATAAAATTCTTTGCGAGTATGTTTAGTTTGGAATATCTTTATGATAGAGTTTTGTTTTAGCTACTTACTGTTGTTGGAATGCATCATAGATGGAAATTGCGCCAATCAATTGTTTTATGATATGTGTAATGTACTTTTGTAGCATGTTTCGTAGGTAGTAATTGTGTCAATTAACTAATGTTTTTTCTGTAGTAGAATTTCTTGTTGCGCCAAGAATACTTGATAATTAATATTGATGGTTGATCATTATTTATATTTTTGCTTCAGTTTATTTGATGTATGTAACTTCGTCAATAATTATGAACTTTTTATGTGGATGATGTGTCATTTTTATTTATTTCCATGCATTGGCTTTGTGTCATTATTGGTTTCGATGATGTGTTGCTTGAAATGCTATCAAAACTATGGGATGATTCTATTATCCTATTCCAAAAAAGAAATGTTTACCTCATTGTGTCACATAGGGGGAATTACATTTAAGCTCTCATTTTCTCATGCAAGAGGAATGTTCAAGAGTAATGTTGAGAGTGTAAACTCTTGCATTATTTCGTTATTGATGTGATTTATTTTGCTTAATTAATAAAATTTGTCTGTATGAGGACACTTCTTCCATCATTGTGGTATTAGAGCATGGTGATGTGAATGGTGGTATTAGAGCACAGTGATGGGATGGGAATGGTGAAGAGGAGTTTTATTTTCCTTAATTAATAAAATTTGTCTGTATGAGGACACTTCTTCCATCATTGTGGTATTAGAGCATGGTGATGTGAATGGTGGTATTAGAGCATAGTGATGGGAATGGTGAAGAGGAGATTTATTTTCCTTAATTAATAAAATTTGTCTATATGAGGACACTTCTTCCATCATTGTGGTATTAGAGCATGGTGATGTGAATGGTGGTATTAGAGCACAGTGATGGGAATGGTGAAGAGAAGATTTCACCATTGAAGGAGCTTGGAAAACTCCATCACATTGGAAAACGAACAATTGATTGGTACACTGATCTTGAAATTTTTGTTAAGGATGAAAATAAAATTTAAATATTTTCTCCAAAATTAAAGATAGTGTGTAGATTCAAATTTCAGTTCTGTAGATTGGCATAATTTTCAAATTTGAGAGAATTAGGATTATTAGACATATGTTGTGAACAAACAATTCTGTTGTCAATAAAGGGCAGCACAAATAGTCCACCCTCCATGGATTTGTTCTATATATCGCCATCCACAGACTTCATGTAAAAACATTTACTTCTAATCTTCACAGTGGACATCAACAAAAATTGGATCAATCCATTGCGCCACTGTGTTTTGAGTGCAACATTTTTCTGCTTAATTTTTTTTTGGTGCAAGCGATTTTATGGATAACCCTGGACCATATATTTGGTAGCATATATCATTGTAGATCCGAAAATTTTAGTGATTTTATGGTTAACCCTAGACGATATATTTGGTAGCATATATCGTTGTAGATCCGAAAAAATTGCCAGCAAAATACATTGTTTAGAGGTCATGGAAGAGAGAGGTCCCGCATGAGCGATTCATCCAGTGGAGGAATAACTATCTCAGCACCTGGATCGGTTATTCAAATCAGGTTGTCTTTTCCATGTCTTTTCTGCAGTGAAATTATCTGTGCGTTGTGGCCATGCGTGTGGGAGCAACATGTGATTTCGTAGGCTTGCAAATGAAGAGAACTCCCATCATGACTACCTACATGCCCATCATAAATCGAAACTTAATTGAACCCATATGCAACAAATCCTCCTCTAGCAATAACCACACCATTTCCCTAAAGAGTCTGCTACAAATAGGCCATAAGGAGGAAGAAAAGTTAAATAAGACAAGAAAACCATACTGTAGGTTGATGAAAAGAGTTAAATGAGAAAACAACATTTCCCTAAAGAGTCTGCTACAAATAGGCCATAAGGAAGAAGAAAAGTTAAATAAGACAAGAAAACCATACTATAGGTTGATGAAAAGAGTTAAATGAGAAAGGTGGTGAGAGAAGAAACCCCTATGCATGCAGACAGCCCAGCCCAGAGTTTGTAGAAACTCTATCAAACCATTGCTCCAAAGAAGTCACATGTGATAGGAATTGCCAACCACAAAGCCATGTACTAGTAAATCCTCCTCCATTAATAATCACACCATCACCCTAGAACCACTATCATTTAGGCATATAAATTGCGAAAAAAAAAGAGGCAAATGACAAAGTTGGTGGATGAGAAGATTTCTGAATAAGTGCCCCCTACATTTAGTAATCACCCACATATTCATATTTAGGTCAAACCATAGCCAAAGCCAAAAGTCAAAACAATTTTTTTTGGATAAACATGGAAAATACCATAGATTCCTATTTAGGACAAATCATAGCCAAAGCCAAAAATCAAAATTATGTATGGGAAAATTTGAATAAACATCGAAAATACCATAGCCAAAGCCAAAAATCACACTAACCTTTAACATGGTTGGATTTTTGTCCCCCCAGGTTTCAAACTGGCCCCTACATTTAGTAATCACCCACATATTCATATTTAGGTCAAACCATAGCCAAAGCCAAAAGTCAAAACAATTTTTTTGGATAAACATGGAAAATACCACAGATTCCTATTTAGGACAAATCATAACCAAAGCCAAAAATCAAAATTATGTATGGGAAAATTTGAATAAACATCGAAAATACCATAGCCAAAGCAAAAAATCACACTAACCTTTAACATGGTTGGATTTTTGTCTCCGTAGGTTTCAAACCGGTGACTTTAACATCAAGGAGCGCTTTAACAACACACTTTGTCACCAACTATCCTACAGATTACAATGTATCAAAATAATGATACATATTTATTGTTGCCAAGTTCAGCTGCCTGTAACACACACAATGGTTGAAACTCACACCCACAACGAAACCCCCGCAACCGAAGAGAGTTACCTATTTTGGTCAAAACAGAAAGCGCGAAGACAAGTCGTGCCGGGCGCGAAGATTCGGAAGTAGGGTGGATGAATTATGTTGCGAAACAAAAGTCCAAATTTCGGAATCTTCGAATTACGTACCCATTTACGTCCTTGATTACTTCTTATTTTAAGAAGTTACGATTTCTTAACTAAAAGTTATTAAAATAAAACAATATATTGAAAAATAATTCTATATTTATCATGTCCATGCGGGATAGCAGAGCGTTAGGCTTTTATGCTGATTAATTTGTCCATACCTCAAAGAGTTATGCTTTTATCTGTCCATACCTCAAAGAGATATGCTTTTATGCTTATTACTATATCTTGCTAATTTTAATGTCTCTATCTTAGGTTAATTTAACTAATCAATCTTTTTTATTTTATTTACTTTTTAGTTGGAGTATTCGTTATATCTATTAATTTGTCTACAATGTAAGTTACTAATTTATATTTATATTTTATTTTGGTATTTTTTTTTTTTTTTAATCATAATTGCATAAGAAAGTTGTGGCATCTTTAAGATTTTTGGAATTTTTTTATTCTTTTGGAAGTTTGGGAACGGGTATTGTGAAACTTGTATCTTTTTAGGAGCTTAATATTAAAACAATGAGAGCTTGGAAACTAGTTTATGAAATAAAGAGCTTTAAATTAAAATTATATTTAGACTTTTTGGTATTAATAAGTATCAATTTTAGATATTATTAAATTAAAATGTAAATATTTTTATTCCATTATTACAAATAAAATTTATTACAAATATTTTTATTACATTTATTTAAATAATTTCAAAACTAAAACTAAACTGCACTAAATATTATTTCAAAAATTATTTAAATAATTTTTTTTAATAATAATCACTTTATAGTAGTAGATATGAAAAAAAAATAATGCATATATATTTTCATTCAATTTCCCACTAAACATGAAAGTCAAATAAATCAACAACCATGTCCATGGCAAGCATTTTCTTAGGTTTGTTGTTTCTATGAACCAACCATATCATTGACTTTTATTGTATTTTCATGTATTACAAGAGTACTGCTATTTAGTTTTTTCAATGAGAACAAAAATAATGCTTAAAATTTACAAATATGTTTAAAGTTTAAATATCTAAAGTTTAATTTATTTATTGTTTTTGTTTGTTAATGTGGCCAAACCTGTTGGCATCGGGAGCCACACCAACCCTTAACATGGTTGGATTTTTTGTCCCCGCAGGTTTCGAACCGGTGACTTTTCAACACGGACCATCTGTCCTACACCTAGGGGATCTCTAAAGTTCAATTTTAAAAAGATGTTAAATTCTATATATATATATATATATGTTTTTTCTTATTTACTAATTGAATTTTTTATAGATATTAAAGTTTATCCTCGATTAACCTTCAATTTTATTGAAATAATATTTAAAATTTATCATTATCTTAATACATTGTAATCTAAAATATTTTTAATATTTTTTTAATATATAATATTGTCGCTCACACCCTCTCAGGTGTAGGATAGTCGGTGACAGAGTGTGTTGTTAAAGTGATCCTTGATGTTAAAGTCACCGGTTTGCGGGGACAAAAATCCAACCATGTTAAGGGTTGTTGTGGCTCAGGTCGGGTGTCGTTTATTTTGCCATACATAATTTTGATTTTTGGCTTTGGCTATGGTTTATCCTAAATAGGGATATTTTCTATGTTTATCCAAAAAATTGTTCCAGCCAGGTTAAAGGTTAGTGTGACTCAGACCAGGTGTAGTTTATTTTCCCATACATAATTTTGATTTTTGGCTTTGGCTATGATTTGTCCGAAATAGAGATCTGTGGCATTTTCCATGTTTATCCAAAAAATTGTTTTGATTTTTGGCTTTGGCTATGGTTTATCCTAAATAGAGATCTGTGGCATTTTCCATGTTTATCCAAAAAATTGTTTTGATTTTTGGCTTTTGCTATGGTTTGGCCTAATATGAATATGTGATATTTTAGATGTTTATCCAAATTTTCCCATACATAATTTTGATTTTTGGCTTTGGCTATGGTTTGTCCTAAATAGGGATCTGTGGTATTTTGCATGTTTATCCAAAAAATTGTTTTGATTTTTGACTTTGGCTATGGTTTGGCTTAAATATGAATATGTGGTATTTTCCACGTTTATTCAAATTTTCCCATACATAATTTTGATTTTTGGCTTTGGCTATGGTTTGTCCTAAATAGGGATCTGTGGTATTTTCCATATTTATTCAAAAAAAATTGTTTTTACTTTTGGCTTTGGCTGTGGTTTGGCCTAAATATGAATATGTGGGTGATTACAAAATGTAGGGGCACTTATTCAGGAATCTTCTCATCCACCAACTGTCATTTGCCTCTCTTTTTTCGCAATTTATATGCTTAGATGATAGTGGTTCTAGGTTGATGGTGTGATTATTAATGGAGGAGGATTTACTAGTACATGGCTTTGTGGTTGGGAATTCCTATCACATGTGACTTCTTTGGAGCAATGGTTTGACAGAGTTTCTACAAACTCTGGGCTGGGTTGTTGTATGCATTGGGGTTTCTTCTTGCTCACCACCTTTCTCATTTAACTCTTTTCATCAACCTACAGTATGGTTTTCTTGTCTTGTTTAACTTTTCTTCTTCCTTATGGCCTATTTGTAGCAGAATCTTTAGGGAACTGGTGTGGTTATTGCTAGAGGAGGATTTGTTGCATATGGGTTCTATTCAGTTTCGATTTATGATGGGCATGGAGGTAGTCATGATGGGATTTCTCTTCATTTGCAAGCCTACGAAATCACATGTTGCTCCCACACGCATGGCCACAACGCACAGATAATTTCACTGCAGAAAAGACATGGAAAAGACAACCTGATTTGAATAACCGATCCAGGTGCTGAGATAGTTATTCTTCCACTGGATGAATCGCTCATGCGGGACCTCTCTCTTCCATGACCTCTAAAAAATGTACTTTGCTGTCAATTTTTTCGGATCTACAACGATATTTGCTACCAAATATATCGTCTAGGGTTAACCATAAAATCACTAAAATTTTCGGATCTACAATGATATATGCTACCAAATATATGGTCTAGGGTTATCCATGAAATCTCTTGCACCAAAAAAAAATTAAGCAGAAAAATATTGCACTCAAAACACAGTGGCGCAATGGATTGATCCAATTTTTGTTGATGTGCACTGTGAACATTAGAAGTAAATATTTTTACATGACGTTTGTGGATGGTGATATATAGAACAAATCCATGGAGGGTGGACTATTTGTGCTGCCCGTTATTGACAACAAAATTGTTTGTTCACAACATATGTCTAATAATTACGCTGAAAGGCGTACACCTATTGATAATGGGCAGATTTAATACGGGTTTAGTCTTAATAAGTTTTCTATGGACAAGATTAAATATGGCTGGAATTTTCTTAGTAGTCACACAAAATAAATGGCTGTGATTTCAATCATTAACTTTCTAGCTATTATAAAGACATCAGTTTATGTGTTTACTTTTTTACATTTACCTAATCATATTTAAAAATTACTTTGATAGCCAATTGATTGCCACATAAGTGATTAACAAAAATTACACGAGATAAAAGACCAACAGTTTATTTGTTAGTAGATAATTAAATTTAATATATTATTTTAAAGATTCATTTCATCTTCTCAGCTTTTAGGCGTTCACCAGCAGCTATTTTGCTACTGTGCTAGTCCTAATTCTCTCAAATTTGAAAATTATGCCAATCTACAGAAAATTTGAATCTACACACTATCTTTAATTTTGCAGAAAATATTTAAATTTTATTTTCATCCTTAACAAAAATTTCAAGATCAATGTACCAATCACTTCGTTTTCCAATGTGATGGAGTTTTCCAAGCTCCTTTAATGGTGAAATCTCTTCTTCACCATTCCCATCACTGTTCTCTAATACCACCATTCGCATCACCATGCTCTAATACCACAATGATGGAAGAAGTGTCATCATACAACAAATTTTATTAATTAAGGAAAATAAATCACATCTATAATGCAATAATGCAAGAGCTATCGCTCTCAACATTACTCTTGAACAGTACTCTTGCATGAGAAAATGAGAGCTTAAATGTAATTCCCCCTCTGTGACACAATGAGGTAAACATTTCTTTTTTGGAATAGGATAATAGAATCGTCCTATAGTTTTGATAGCATTTCAAGCGACACATCATCGAAACCAATAACAACACAAAGCCAATGCATGAAAATAAATAAAAACGACACATGATCCACATAAAAAGTTCATAATTATTGATGAAGTTACATACATCAAATAAACTGAAGCAACAAATATAAATAATGATCAACCATCAATATTAATTATCAAGTATTCTTGGCGCAACAAGAAATTCTACTACAGAAAAAACATTAGTTAATTGACGCAATTCCTACCTACGAAACATGCTACAAAAGTACATTACACATATCATAAAACAATTGACTGGTGCACTTTCCATCTATGATGCATTCCAACAACAGTAAGTAGCTAAAACAAAACTCCATCATAAAGATATTCCAAATTAAACATACTCACAAAAAATTTTATAACACTTAGACCACCTAATTCCATTCACCTAATTCTATGGACAATCCTTCAATACTTCCTACGTTGTGAGGATAGAAAGGATAATAAACTCATTTCATTATGATGACTATGACTCTAAAATTACATCACGAACATTTAAAAACAACGATTACACCATAAGGAAATTGTCATAATTCCATTTTCAATCAAGCTATGATTTATCATTATAACCTTATTAAATCAATGAACATTATGTTATACTAAAAGCATTGAGACTTTAAAGATAAGAAAACAATTTAATATAAATTATTTGATCTTCTTAACTCCATTTTATTTCCCACTCATTAATATAAACTATTACCAAGACCCTTTTGTGTAAGCACCATATCATTTTTATATGGGGTCTATGATGACAAAATTTTATATAAACTAAATGTAAAACCATCATAGTCAACAATAATAATCAATATTAAACCATGGTAATAATATAGAATCGATAGTTATAAATAAAACTTACAGTCATTCATTTACATCCCCTTTATTCTGAAATAAAACCATAGAATTGATAACCGGCCAACGGTACTATTTGATCAATGCATTAAATAAGAACTCTACATTATAGGAGACAACCATAATGAATCCAACCTACTTGTTAAAAATAGTAAACTGAAAGTGAATCATTAAATCAAGGAGGGAAAAACATTGGGAAACAGTGCCCCAAAATCACAGCTAGAGAAGCCATCACAGAAATCAGAATGCTATTCATTGGGCATGGGGGTGCAAAGGGCACTCTATCACCCGATAAATCGTTGAATGTAGAGATTAATCATAAGAAAACACAGAGATAATTTCTGGGTAGGATGTAGATATTATTCATAAAATAAAAACACCTACATGAGAGATTACTCATAAAAGAAAACACAAAGATCAGAGATTATTTAGAAAGAAAAACATAGAGATCACAGATCATTCAAAAATGAAAAATGTAGAGATCATAGATTATTCAAAAATAAAAACGTAGAGATCAAAGATCATTCAAAAAGGAAAAATACAGAGATCAAAGATTATTCAAAAAGAAAAACGCAGCGATAATTTCTCGAAAGGATGTTGAGACTGCTCATAAAAGACAACACAAAGATAAATTATGGGAATTTTAGTGTTGCAACTATGCCACCTAATACGACTTAGTTCGATAGCTCCAAACGCTGCATTATTCAACCTATATTATGAGATTACCTGGTCTTCTTGACCAATAGTTAGGTAAGCAATATAACCAATAAACATCAGACAACCGTTAGGTATGAAAATGACCTTCTGAACATCAAATTCACATTGATAATTAATCAATTGCAGATAGACAACGTTGATATAGTTATACCCACTGAGATACACTTCTAAATGTTTCTTTGATAAAATGTATCTATATATATTTTACAAAGCAGAAGTATGAATCTTTCTTTTTTTGTTTCTATATTTTCATAAACTTTCAATAATAAATAAGAACTTATGAATCCAAAATATTTTAATAAGAAATACTCAACACATTAGACTACACTTAATCTCAAAAATTAATCAACCAAAACTTAGACTCGTGGACAACATTCTTAACAAGAATAATTCAAAATATTATCCAAAAAACTATGGTAGTTTTCACTCCATAATGGGAGATGCGGCTCATAAAAATTAAAATATAGGAATTGTTGGTGATTTTTTCAATGAAGAGAATGATTACTATCACAGGGGTTTAAAGGATAATCCTAACTTGGCCAGCTTACACAACCACAACGACACAGAGATTATCCCCCCAAAAAATGCGGAGATAAAAACACAATAATCGCAGATTAATGAAGAGGAATTTTTCGCGGTACACAGTAAGGAAATTGTTTGGCAGAGAAATTATCCTTTACTTATTATCCATGCATAGGAAAGCAGGGCATTTGAATCTAAATCTTTAACACTGGAGTGAAAGACAGATGATTCATCTCTTGGTCGACTGCTCAAGCATGGACTAATAACTTATAGGATAAAGGAATCAGGATATAAAAACACAATGTGCATCTAGACCTTTTTTGTGGAGAACAATAATAAAAAAATCGCAATCAAGGAATAAAGAAAACACAGGCAGGAGATACATGTGCAAGGAAATCTCATGGAAATGAAATCGTCTTCTAAATACAGTAAAATAAACAGGTGAATATTAAATTTTATTATAAGTAACAACTTTAAGAGGCGTACCTTTACCGACAATGATGAGGTGAGGATCTCCTCCCAGTGCATTCGCTCTGTCCAGATCCCGCTTGACAACCGATGTGACCTCACCGGTACCTCCCAGCCAACACTAGGGGTACTCTTCTTCCCCCTGAGCCCCCCGAGATGCAAAGGGGCCACACACACAATACCAGATAATGCTAGCACCCAGATCACCTCACAAGGTCTAGCTACCACTCGTCACCTGAGCTAGGTATCCCAACTGCCACAAGAGAAAGTTTAGTCAAGATGAAATTTCAACAGCGTAATGTTACGCAAGCAAGATGTGATCCATACTACTCCTCTGCCATCCTTTTTATAGAATTTATTAGTCATTAGTTTCCCAAAACCCTCATTAGATTCCTTTTTCATTTAATTAATTTCAAAAAACCTCCCCTGTACATATGTTGCTCGATCCTCTAATTGCACCAGAAAATCAATTTATTAATTAATTAAATTTTTCTATTTCCCTCACCCACCTAAAAGCGTTCCTAAAAATGCTCCTCAGTGTCCCATTATTCCGTTAGAATTCTTAAAAGACTTATACCTTACTTAAATCCTAGTTGATTTCATAAATAGAAAGTTTTAAGGCTAGATTCCTTACTAAGTTAGGCATTCCCCTTTTTCTTTTAAGTTTCTCCCTTTTGTTAAGTTTCCTCTTTTCCTTAGGTTTCCCTCTTTTCTTTAAGTTTATCTTTTCCTTAAAGTTTCCCCATTTTTATAACTAAATTCAGAATTAGAAGGTTTAAACAAAGACAACTAAATACCCCTTTTATTAATTAAACCTTTATTAAAATTTCTTGTTTAATTATTCATGCTTGAATTTTCTAATTAATTATAAAAAGAACCTTTAGTGAAATTAAATTTTATAAAAAGAACCTTAGTGAATTGAAATTTTATAAAAGAACCTTAGTGAATTAAAATTTCCA
>JZKD02S0473492.1:0-10310 GCA_000966675.3 Picea glauca
GCACCCTTTGAATAAACCAAGTGTCAAGGAATTTATTGAAATATGAAAATAGAAAACTAGTTGAGCATGCATGTGACCACTAGCTTAGGAAATCCTCTACAAAGTTCAACCGAAAGACGGTTTTACTTTGGGAGTTAACAGTCGGTATCTAGTCCTTCTGCAATTTTTGTTCCTCATTCATCATTCCTAGTTCCTCATTCTTTTCCCATGGTGTAGTCCCCAAGATCCATTATTTTTGTACAAAATTACATAATAATGGCATAAAATTATCGACGAACTTTTTTCGTCGATAGTATAGCAAATTCGTCGCAAGATTATTTACATTCGTCTCTCTTGTGACGATATCAAATGATGCTTGGATTCATTTCATATTTGGTTTATAAACTTGAAATATAAATTTGATACTTTGCAAGCTATAAGATGGACCTTCATTCAAATACAAATATGAAACTTGGAATCATTAACATATCTACTAGAACATATGAAAAATAGGGTTTATGGTTTCCATGATCAATTGAATATGGAATAAAGTGGGCGTGTCAGTCAAATTTGAGTCCCTAAACCCTCCCATATCGTTAAGGCATGCGAATAGTCTATCCAGGTCAAATTTCAATGCATACAGATACAGTTTGAAAACATTTCGACGTTGGCCCCATTCACATGTCATTGTTGCTCGCCTATAGTATTTTGATGGTGTTGATTAAGAAATTAACGAAATAGAGGGATTTTTCATCACAAATATGATGCGGATACATTATATATACATTAATGTAGAACCTGAAAGCAAAATGAAGAAAGACCGACAAAAGCCTACAACTTGCGTCAACGAAATTGGGTACTTGAAATAAAATTAGGGTTTATGGTTTACATAATGAATTCATGATGATGGGAGAATGTGGGTGTGTGAGTGAAATTTGAGTCGAGAAACTCTCCCATATAGTTAAGGCATGCCAATATTCTATCCATGACAAATTTCAGTGCATACAGAAACTGTTTGAAAAAAATTCAATGTTGGCCCCATTCACAGGTCCTTGTTGTCGATGTCTAGTCCTCATGTAGTTTTCATTCCTCGTTCATCGTTACTCATTCCTCATTCCTTGAACATAGTGTATTCCCCAAGATCCATTATTATTGTACAAAATTACATACGAGTGGCATAAAATTATCGATGAACTTTTTTCGTCGATAGTATAGCAAATTCGTCACAAGATTATTTACATTCGTCTCTCTTGCGACGATATCAAATGATGCTTGGATTCATTTCATATTTGGTTTATCAACTTGAAATCTCAATTAGATACTTTGCAAGCTATACGTTGGACCTTCAGTCAAATAAAAATATGAAACTTGGAATCATTAACATATCTACTAGACCATATGAAAAATAAGGTTTATGTTTTCCATGATGAATTGATGATGGAAGAAAGTGGGTGTGTCAGTCAAATTTGAATCCATAATCCCTCCCATATCGTTAAGGCATGCAAATAGTCTATCTAGGTCAAATTTCAATGCATACAGATATAGTTTGAAAACATTTCGATGTTGGCCCCATTCACATGTCACTGTTGCCCACCTCTAGTATCTTGATGGTGTTGATTAAGAAATTAACGAAATAGAGGGATTTTTATTCAATAATATGATGCAGATACATTTTATATACATTAATTTAGAACCTGAAAGAAAAATGAAGAAAGACCAACGGAAGGCTACAACTTGTGTCAACCAAATTGGGTACTCTGAAAGAAAATTAGGGTTTATTGTTTATATGATGAATTGATGATGGAAGAAAGTGGGTCTTTCACTCAAATTTGAGTCCAAAAACCCTCCCATATCATTAATGCATGCCAATATTCTATCCATGACAAATTTTAGTGCATAGAGAAACTGTTTGAAAAAATTTCAACGTTGGCCCCATTCGTAGGTCCCTGTTGCCAGCCTTTAGTATCTTGATGGTGTTGATTAAGAAATCAACGAAATAGATGAATTTTTCATCATAATGATTACATAGATACATTGTATATACATTAATGTAGAACCTAAAATAAAAATGAAGAAAGACCGACGAAAGCCTAAAACTTGCGTCACCCAAATTTTGTACTCTGAAAGAAAATTAGGGTTTATGGTTTACATGTTGAATTCATGATGATGGAATAAAGTGGGTGTTAGAGTGAAATTTGAGTCCAGAAACCCTCTCATATAGTTAAGGCATCCCAATATTCTATCCATGACAAATTTTAGTGCATACAAAAACTGTTTGAAAAAAATTCAATGTTGGCCCCATTCGCAGGTCCCTTTTGCCGGTGTCTAGTCCTTGTGTAATTTTCATTCCTCGTTCCTCATTCCTTGACCATATTTTATTCCACAATATCCATTATTATTGTAAAAAATTACATACGAATAGCATAAAATTATCAACGAACTATTTTCGTCGATAGTATAGAAAATCCGTTGCAAGAATATTTACATTCGTCTCTATTGCGACGATATCAAATGATGCTTGGATTCATTTCATATTTGGTTTATCAACCTGAAATATCAGTTTGATACTTTGCAAGCTATAAGATAGAACTTCAGTCAAATACAAATATGAAACTTGGAATCATTAACATATCTACTAGAACATATGAAAAATAGGGTTTATGGTTTCCATGATGAATTGATGATGGAAGAAAGTGGGTCTGTCAATCAAATTTGAATCCAGAAACCCTCCCATACTGTTAAGGCATGTGAATAGTCTATCCAGGTCAAATTTCAATGCATACACATACAATTTGAAAACATTTCGACGTTGGCCCCATTCACATGTCACTGTTGCCTGCCTCTAGTATCTTGATGGTGTTGATTAAGAAATCAATGAAATAGAGGGATTTTTAATCACAACTATGAAATAGATACATTGTATATACATTACTGTAGAACCTAAAAGAAAAATGAAGAAATACCGACGAAAGCCTACAACTTACGTCAACCAAATTGGGTACTCTGGAAGAAAATTAGGGTTTATGGTTTACACGATGAATTGATGATGGAAGAAAGTGGGTGTGTCAGTCAAATTTTAGTCTAGAAATTCTCCAATATCGTTAAGGCATGCCAATAGTATATCCATGACAAATTTCGATGCATACATAAACTGTTTGAAAAAATTTCAACGTTGGCCCCATTCGCAGGTCCCTGTTGCTAGCCTCTAGTATCTTGATGGTGTTGATTAAGAAATCAACGAAATAGATGGATTTTTCATCACAACGATGAAATAGATACATTTTATATACATTAATGTAGAACTTGAAATCAAAATGAAGAAAGACCGACGAAATCCTAAAACTTGTGTCAACCAAATTGTGTACTTTGAAAGAAAATTAGGGTTTATGGTTTACATGATGAATTCATGATGATGGAATAAAGTGGGTGTGTGAGTTAAATTTGAGTCCATAAACCCTCCCATATATATAAGGCATTCCAATAGTCTATCCATGACAAATTTCAGTGCATACAGAAACTGTTTGAAAAAATTTCAATGTTGGCCCCATTCGCAGGTCCCCGTTGTCAGTGTCTAGTCCTCATGCAATTTTTGTTCCTTGTTCCTTGACCATGGTGTAGTCCCAAAGATCCATTATTTTTGTACAAAATTACATACTAATGTCATAAAATTATTGACGAACTTTTTCGTCGATAGTATAGAAAATTCGTCGCAAGATTATTTACATTTGTCTCTCTTGCGATGTTATCAAATGATGCTTGGAATCATTTCATATTTGGTTTATCAACTTGAAATATCAATTTGATACTTTGCAAGATATAAGCTAGACCTTCAGTCAAATAAAAATATGAAACTTGGAATCATTAACATATCTACTAGAACATACGAAAAATAGGGTTTATGGTTTCCATGATGAATTGATGATGGAAGAAAGTGGGTGTGTCAATCCAATTTAATTCCAAAAACCCTCCCATATCATTAAGGCTTGAGAATAGTATATCCAGGTCAAATTTCAATGCATACAGATACAGTTTGAAAACATTTTGACGTTGGCCCCATTCACATGTCACTATTGCCCGCCTCTAGTATCTTGATGGTGTTGATTAAGCAATCAAAGAAATAGAGGGATTTTTCATCACAAATATGAAACAGATACATTGTATATACATTAATGTAGAACCTGAAAGCAAAATGAAGAAAGACCGACAAAACACTACAACTTACGTCAACCAAATTGGGTACTCTGAAAGAAAATTAGGGTTTATGGTTTACATGATGAATTGATGATGGAAGAAAGTGGGTGTGTCACTCAAGTTTGAGTATAGAAACCCTCCCATATCGTTAATTCATGCCAATAGTCTATCCATGAAAATATTTAGTGCATACAAAAAAAATTTGAAAAAATTTCAACGTTGGCCCCATTCGCAAGTCTGTGTTGCCAACCTCTAGTATCTTGATGGTGTTGATTAAGATATCAACGAAATAGAGGGATTTTTCATCACAACAATGACACAGATACATTTTATATAAATTAATGTAGAACTTGAAATCAACATGTAGAAAGACCGACGAAAGCCTAAAACTTGTGTCAACGAAATTGTGTACTCTGAAAGAAAATTGGGGGTTCATGGTTTACATGATGAATTCATGATGATGGAAGAAAGTGGGTGTGTGAGTGAAATTTGAGTCCAAAAACCATTCCATATAGTTAAGGCATGCCAATGGTCTATCCATGACAAATTTCAGTGCATATAGAAACTGTTTGAAAAAATTTCAACGTTGGCCCCATTCACAGGTCCTTGCTGCCGGTGTCTAGTCCTCATGCAATTTTTTTTCCTCGTTCATCGTTCCTAATTCCTCGTTCCTTGACCATGGTGTAGTCCCCAAGATCCATTATTTTTGTACAAAATTACATACTAATGGCATAAAATTATCGACGAACTTTTTTCGTCGATAGTATATCAAATTCATCGCAAGATGATTTACATTCGTCTCTCTTGTGACGATATCAAATGATGCTTGGATTCATTTAATATTTGTTTTATCAACTTGAAATCTCAATTTGATACTTTGAAAGATATAAGTTGGACCTTCAGTCAAATACAAATATGAAACTTGGAATCATTAACATATCTACTAGAACATATGAAAAATAGGGTTTATGGTTTCCATGATGAATTGATGATGGAAGAAAGTGGGTGTTTTAGTCAAATTTGAGTCCAGAAACCCTCCCATATCGTTAAGGAATGTGAATATTCTATCCAGGTTAAATTGCAATGCATACATATACAGTTTGAAAAATTTTCGACGTTGGCCCCATTCACATGTCACTGTTGCCCGCCTCTAGTATCTTGATGGTGTTGATTAAGCAATCAAAGAAATAGAGGGATTTTTCATCACAAATATGACGTAGATACATTGTATATACATTAATGTAGAACCTGAAAGAAAAATGAAGAAAGACTGACGAAATCCCACAACTTGCGTCAACCAAATTGGGTACTCTGAAAGAAAATTATCGTTTATGGTTTACATGATGAATTGATGATGGAAGAAAGTGGGTGTGTCACTCAAATTTGAGTCTAGAAACCCTCCCATATATTTAATTCATGCCAATAATCTATCCATGACAAATTGCAGTGCATACATAAACTATTTTAAAAAAATTCAACGTTGCCCCATTCATAGGTCCCTGTTGCTAGCCTCTAGTATCTTGATGGTGTTGATTAAGAAATCAACGAAATAGAGGGATTTTTCATAACAATTATGATGGAGATACATTGTATATACATTAATGTAGAACCTAAAATCAAAATGAAGAAAGACCGACGAAAGCCTAAAACTTGCGTCAACCAAATTGGGTACTCTGAAAGAATATTAGGGTTTATGGTTTACATGATGAATTCATGATGATGGAAGAAAGTGGGTGTGTGAGTGAAATTTGAGTCCAAAAACCCTCCCATATAGTTAAGGCATGCCAATATTCTATCCATGACAAATTTCAGTGCATACAGAAACTGTTTGAAAAAAATTCAATGTTGGCCCCATTCGCAGGTCCCTGTTGTCGGTGTCTAGTCCTCGTGTAATTTTCATTCCTCGTTCATCGTTCCTCGTTAATAGTTCCTTGACCATAGTGTATTACCCAAGATCCATTATTATTGTACAAAATTACATACGAATGGAATAAAATTATCGATGAACTTTTTTCATCGATAGTATAGCAAATTCGTCGCAAGATTATTTACATTCATCTCTCTTGCGACAATATGAAATGATGCTTGGATTCATTTCATATTTGGTTTATAAACTTGAAATCTCAATTTGATACTTTGAAAGCTATAAGCTGGACCTTCAGTCAAATACAAATATGAAACCTGGTATCATTAACATATCTACTAGAACATATGAAAAATAGGGTTTATGGTTTCCATGATGAATTGATGATGGAAGAAAGTGGGTGTGTCAGTCAAATTTGACTCCAGAAACCCTCCCATATTGTTAAGGAATGCGAATATTCTATCCAGGTCAAATTTCAATGCATACAGATACAGTTTGAAAACATTTCGACATTGGCCCCATTCACATGTCACTCTTGCCTGCCTCTAGTATATTGATGGTGTTGATTAAGAAATCAATGAAATAGAGGGATTTTTCATCACAACTATGACACAAATACATTGTATATACATTAATGTATCTGAAAGAAAAATGAAGAAAGACCGACGAAAGCCTACAACTTGCGTCGACCAAATTGGGTACTCTGAAAGAAAATTAGGGTTTATGGTTTACATGATGAATTGACGATGGAAGAAAGTGGGTTTGTGACTCAAATTCGAGTCTATAAACCCTCCCATATCGTTAAGGAATGCCAGTAGTATATCCATGACAAATTTCAATGAATACATAAACTGTTTGAAAAAATTTCAATGTTGGCCCCATTCACAGGTCCGTGTTGCCAGCCTCTAGTATCTTGATGGTGTTGATTAAGAAATCAACAAAATAGAGGGATTTTTCATCACAATGATGAAACAGATACATTTTATATACATTAATGTAGAACCTGAAAGAAAAATGAAGAAAGACCGACGAAAGCCTAAAACTTGCGTCAACCAAATTGTGTACTTTGAAAGAAAATTAAGGTTTATGGTTTACATGATGAATTCATGATGATGGAAGAAAGTGGTTGTGTGAGTGAAATTTGAGCCCATAAACCCTCCCATATCATTAAGTCATGCCAATATTCTATCCATGACAAATTTTAGTGCATACAGAAACTGTTTGAAAAAATTTAAACGTTGGCCCCATTCGCAGGTCCCCGTTGCCGGTGTCTAGTCCTCGTGCAATTTTTGTTTCTCATTCATCATTCCTTGATCCTCGTTCATTGTTCCTTATTCCTTGAGCATGGTGTAGTCCCAAATATCCATTATTTTTGAACAAAATTACATACTAATGGCATAAAATTATCGACGAACTTTTTCGTCGATAGTATAGCAAATTCATCGCAAGATTATTTACATTTGTCTCTCTTGTGACATTATCAAATGATGCTTGGATTGATTTCATATTTGGTTTATCAACTTCAAATCTAAATTTGATACTTTGCAAGCTATAAGTTGGACCTTCAGTCAAATACAAATATGAAACTTGGAATCATTAACATATCTACTAGAACATATGAAAAATAGTGTTTATGGTTTCCATGATGAATTGATGATGGAAGAAAGTGGGTGTGTCAATCAAATTTGAGTCCAGAAACCCTCCCATATCATTAAGGAATTCGAATAGTCTATCCAGGTCAAATTTCAATGCATACAGATAAAGTTTGAAAACATTTCGACGTTGGCCCCATTCACATGTCACTGTTGACCACCTCTAGTGTCTTGATGGTGTTGATTAAGAAATCACTGAAATAGAGGGATTTTTCATCACAATTATGATGCAGATACATTTTATATACACTAATGTAGAACCTGAAAGCAAAATGAACAAAGACTGACGAAATACTACAACTTGCGTCAACCAAATTGGGTACTCTGAAAGAAAATTAGAGTTTATGGTTTACATGATGAAATGATGATGGAATAAAGTGGGTGTTTCACTCAAATTTGAGTCTAGAAACCCTCGCATATCATTAAGGTATGCCAATAGTCTATCCATGAAAATTTTCAGTGCATACAGAAACGTTTTGAAACAATTTCAATGTTGGCCCCATTCGCAGGTCCCTGTTGCTAGCCTCTAGTATCTTGATGGTGTTCATTAAGAAATCAACGAAATATAGGGATTTTTCATCACAAAGATGACGCAGATACATTTTATATACATTAATCTAGAACCTAAAATCAAAATGAAGAAAGAACGATGAAAGCCTAAAACTTGCGTCCACCAAATTGGGTACTCTGAAAGAAAATTAGGGTTCATGGTTTACATGATGAATTCATGATGATGGAAGAAAGTGGGTGTGTGAGTGAAATTTGAGTCCAGAAACCCTCCCAAATATTTAAGGCATGCCAATAGTCTATCCATGACAAATTTCTGTGCATACAAAAACTGTTTGAAAAAATTTCAACGTTAGCCCCATTCACAAGCCCCTATTGTCGGTGTCTAGTCCTCATGCAATTTTGATTCCTTGTTAATCGTTCCTCATTCCTTGTTCCTTGACCATGGTGTAGTCCCCAAGATCCATTATTTTTGTACAAAATTACATACTAATGGCATAAAATTATCGACGAAGTTTTTTCGTCGATAGTATAGAAAATTCGTCGCACGATTATTTACATTCGTCTCTCTTGTGACGATATCAAATGATGCTTGGATTCATTTAATATTTGTTTTATCAACTTGAAATCTCAATTTGATACTTTGCAAGCTATAATATGGACCTTCAGTCAAATACAAATATGAAACTTGGAATCATTAACATATCTACTAGAACATATGAAAAATAGGGTTTATGGTTTCCATGATGAATTGATGATGGAAGAAAGTGGGTGTGTCAGTAAAATTTGAGTCCAGAAACCCTCCCATATCGTTAAGGCATGAAAATAGTCTATCCAGGTCAAATTTCAATGCATACAGATACAGTTTGAAAATTTTTCGACGTTGGCCCCATTCACATGTCACTGTTGCCCGCCTCTAGTATCTTGATGGTGTTGATTAAGAAATCAACGAAATAGAGGAATTTTTCATCACAAATATGACGTAGATACATTTTATATACATTAATGTAGAACCTGAAAGAAAAATGAAGAAAGACCGACGGAAGCCTACAACTTGCCTCAACCAAATTGTGTACTCTGAAAGGAAATTAGGGTTTATGGTTTACATGATGAATTGATGACGGAAGAAAGTGGGTGTGTCACTCAAATTTGAGTCCATAAACCCTCCCATATCTTTAATTCATGCCAATATTCTATCCATGACAAATTGTAGTGCATACAGAAACTGTTTTAAAAAATTTCAACATTGACCCCATTCGCAGGTCCCTGTTGCTAGCCTCTAGTATCTTGATGGTGTTGATTAAGAAATCAACGGAATAGAGGGATTTTTCATCACAACGATGACGCAGATAAATTGTATATACATTAATGTAGAACCTGAAAGCAAAATGAAGAAAGACCAATGAAATCCTAAAACTTGCGTCAACCAAATTGGGTACTCTGAAAGAAAATTAGGGTTTATGGTTTACATGATGAATTGATGATGGAATAAAGTGGGTGTGTCACTCAAATTTGGGTCCAGAAACCCTCCCATATCGTTAATTCATGCCAATATTCTATCCATGACAAATTTCAGTGCATACAGAAACTGTTTGAAAAAATTTCAACGTTGGCCCCATTCGCAGGTCCTTGTTGCTGATGTCTAGACCTCGTGCAATTTTTGTTCCTCGTTCATTGTTCCTCGTTCCTTGACCATGGTGTAGTCTTGAAGATCCATTATTTTTGTACAAAATTACATACTAATGTCATAAAATTTCCGATTGAAAGGCCAAATCAATATCCGCTACATAAGTCTTTTGTCTTTTTTCAACGACTATGTAACGAATCTCAATTCTAAGAAGATTCAAATAGGTAACAATATTGATGAAATATTATATGATCATGATGGTATAAAAATGAAAGAGCTTCTCTTGGTTTCAGGAATAATTTATCCTCTACTAAACAATGCCAACCACATGAAGGTGGAAGCTCACATGGCCCCTCCCCTCCCCCTCACATCACCCTCAATTGATCCCCAAAAACCAATCTATAAAATATAAAATAATCGAAAGCAACGTCCTATTAAGATTCATGCATAGAAACTACAAAAACAAAAATTAATGAAGGTACATGAAATT
>JZKD02S0473549.1:0-17250 GCA_000966675.3 Picea glauca
TTTACTATTTTCTTTCTAACCTTTTGCATTACAGCTGTCATGACTAGAAGAGCCCAACTAGGCATGTAAGTGCTCACTTTTTGCTCACACATCGACGAAAAGAGCACGAACACCTATGTACTCATTTGCTACCACCTGGCCCATGATGCTCTCTCTCACACACCAAGTCTCAACCGGCTGCCTATGATGATCCCTCTCTCTCCACCTGAATGCCGTAAAGGTACTCATGTCAGGAGGCCTCAACCTAAGCACTCTCCATGCTCTCAACCACTGTCTATCTCTCCTCATGTGACTACTGATCTCATGAAGGTGCTCACTCATAACTATGGGCTGCTGCAAAAGAGTGAAATATGCATATTCCCCTAAGTGTGTCTCCTCCATGCAAGTCAATACACCCATATGAATCCCATCATACATCAAGGCATGTATCTATGAGCTATCCCCCATCACTATATGCTCTGACATACTCATGTCATCTCCTCCAGACTCATGCTGCATCATAGATCCTGGGTGTGCTGCTGGATCAACCTCTACATGGAGGTCAACTTCTCTCGGAACACAAATGGAAGTGTCTTCCATCAACTGGTGCTCCTCTGCTAGACCACCAACATCCTCTAACCAGGTGACTGACTGATACATCTGAGTGTCCCCTAAGACAGATGAAGTGGATCTCTGACGGATCTCCTCAGGAGACTCATATGTCCTAGACTCTGATTCTTGAAGGGCCGTCTGTGTGCCTTTCAAGAATCCTCGAGTGCTCTCCAACTCTTGAGTGAGTCGGTCCATCTTCAACTCCTGCTCCCTCAGAGCCTCATGATACATATCACCAATCCCTAGTAGGTAGTCCCTCTCTGTCAACAACTGCTGGTAGTCAATCCTCACCATAGACACTCTCTTCCAGAGAGTTTGAAAATCATCCATGGAAAGTCCTCCCTCTGAGCTACCCTGTGCCACTGATGCTCTCCAACAATAATTTGCCATCACTGCATGCATGTCATCAATACGTCTAGTGGCTTCCCTAATCATAGCCTCACTAACTCTCAACTGTGATGTGAAGTGGTGTGACTCCTGATCATTGTCATACTGAGGTGCCATCAAAGACCCCTTTGTTACACGTGATTTTGGTCATCTTGGTGATGTATTAACAATGGTGTACTCAGGCTCCCAACAAGAACTTTCTCCTAAGAAGAGTGGCATTTATCTCCTTCCAGAAAACATATTTTCAAATTGAGTTCATAGGCTTCTTATAGCCTAGGGTGTGAGAATGACCCATTCTTGCAGGCCACCTTCATCTAGGGTGCAAACTTCTCGCACTGTGATCTATACATAGGGTGCGAACTTGTTTTCAAGCTTGGAAAAGAGAAGAAGTCTCGAGGGCTCTAGAAGAGAATCTTCTAGAAAATGGGTTGGCATTCGAATGGTTATCATTTTACTAGTTTCCTTGATTTGGTGGGATCATTCTCATCCATGTAACCATCTCACCCTCTCCTATATATTGAAAGGATTCTCATGGAAAAGGTTAAGCAAGATTAATTAGAGAATTGGTGAAGGAATTGTGTGAAGAACCTAGCTTGAATAGATGCTTGGAGACTCTAGTAGGTCTATCAAGAGGAATTGGATCTTCTTCATGCAAGGACAGAGCAAGTGTGTGTGTTGGCACCAAGAGTCACCGAAAGGAATCTTGTGACATCAAGGTGATCAGGTTGTATCTTCTACTTTCGATTAATATGATACAACGACATGTCCTTTTCCCATAAAGTCATTCTTACTTTATTTCGTAATTCCTTGATCATATGCATAAGTTGATGATTGAATACATTTTTCTATCTTCACTTTGGTTGGTTTGTGTTGTCTTGGTATTGAGCTCACGAGAGCACCAGAGCGAAGCAGGATCAACAAAGACTTAAGGAAGTGATACAAATGTATGTCACATGTTCCTCCTTACTAGCTAATTCAATGGTCATAACTTAGGGAAAGAGTCATGTCCTGTCCTATTTTGTTCTAGATCCAAGTGGATCTAGGGAGATCTATTAGTGTCCGCACCTACTGATTAGTCCAATAACAAAAGTGGCGACTCCACTGGGGATGCAACCCATTTTTAGTGGTTTTTGGTGTTTTTCCTTGTCCATTTTCTCTTGCCTTACCTTTCTTCATTTCTATCAATCTCTGAGTATTTAGGACACCCTAATAGACTCTTTGGGTCCAGAAGTCCCTTCAATTTTTTTGTCTTTTTCCAAAATTTTTCCTAGTTTCAAGCCTTCTCACACTGAACCCCACAGTGGCCTACGAGAACCCCTTGAGTTCGCACTCTGCCTTTCAGTCCAGTGCGAGGTTCTCACGCCCTTCTTGAAGCTAGCCTGTGAGAATGATCCATTCTCTCACTGTACATTACTGATAGCCTGCGAACCCATTTTTAAAATTTTTGGATTTAAGGTTTTTTCATGCTCAGATGGCCAGATTAGTATAGGTGTCTGAAATGAACTTCTTGGACCACTGGTTGATTGTTTCTTGACTTCGGATTTTGTGCACGATCAGTCTTCGGAAATCAAAGGCTCTTCTTGTCCATCTTTTTCTCAACTCTAATCTCTTGACTTTTCTTAGCAAGGATATAATATCTGATCCTGGAATCAGAGTACTTGTTTGGTTAGGAGCCGGTGATCGGTTTGAAAGTTGGGACTGTTTGTCTTTCTCATTTGTTCATTATTTGGAAAATCATTGTTCTCATGCAATTGAAAAGACTAGTCTTGTCTTCTTGTCATTTTTCTCTCCATTGAAAGATTGGTTTGGGTTTTGTTTATTGCTTATTCATTAGTTATTGGTTTTCCTTACTTTCACCACCATGGTGTAGATCTTTTTGAAAAGTAAAAAACATTTTTCTTTTTAAAAGCATTTTCATTTTGAAAATATTGGAAATCAATTGTTGAAATAGAACAAATAGAGAATTTTCATTGTCATGTGATTCGTTGAAGATTGCATTTTAAAGAAGATTGCATATTGTAGTTCAAGATTGTTCCAGAATACTTCTCTTTCCCTCATGTACATAGGATTCATCAAACAAAAAATGATATCTTTCATTCCTAACTATGCATTGTTGGGTCAGAGTCTCACACAACATTGGTTTCATCTCTGTTTTCCTTTGAGTAACAACAACCCTTAATAATATTGCACAATTTTAAAAATTTAATTAGTAACTCTTTTCTAGGACTATATTACACCAATAGTTAGCTAGGCTAGAGCTTTGGANAGTCTCGAGGGCTCTAGAAGAGAATCTTCTAGAAAATGGGTTGGCATTCGAATGGTTATCATTTTACTAGTTTCCTTGATTTGGTGGGATCATTCTCATCCATGTAACCATCTCAGCCTCTCCTATATATTGAAAGGATTCTCATGGAAAAGGTTAAGCAAGATTAATTAGAGAATTGGTGAAGGAATTGTGTGAAGAACCTATCTTGAACAGAAGCTTGGAGACTCTAGTAGGTCTATCAAGAGGAATTGGATCTTCTTCATGCAAGGATAGAGCAAGTGTGTGTTGGAACCAAGAGTCACCGAAAGGAAGCTTGTGACATCAAGGTGATCAGGTTGTATCTTCTACTTTCGATTAATATGATACAATGACATGTCCTTTTCCCATAAAGTCATTCTTACTTTATTTCTTAATTCCTTGATCATATGCATAAGTTGACGATTGAATACATTTTGCTATCTTCACTTTGGTTGGTTTGTGTTGTCTTGGTCTTGAGCTCACGAGAGCACCAGAGCGAAGCAGGAGAAGCAAAGACTTAAGGAAGTGATACAAATGTATGTCACATGTTCCTCCTTACTAGCTAATTCAATGGTCATAACTTAGGGAAAGAGTCATGTCCTGTCCTACTTTGTTCTAGATCCAGGTGGATCTAGGGAGATCTATTAGTGTCCGCACCTACTGATTAGTCCAATAAAAAAAGTGGCGACTCCACTGGGGATGCAACCCATTTTTAGTGGTTTTTGGTGTTTTTCCTTGGCCATTTTCTCTTGCCTTACCTTTCTTCATTTCTATCAATCTCTGAGTATTTAGGACACCCTAATAGACTCTCTGGGTCCAGAAGTCCCTTCAATTTTTTTGTCTTTTTCCAAATTTTTTCCTAGTTTCAAGCCTTCTCACACTGAACCCCACAGTGGCCTACGAGAACCCCTTGAGTTCGCACTCTGCCTTTCAGTCCAGTGCTAGGTTCTCACACCCTGCTTGAAGCTAGCCTGTGAGAATGATCCATTCTCGCACTGTACATTACTGATAGCCTGCGAACCCATTTTTAAAATTTTTGGATTTAAGGTTTTTTCATGCTCAGATGCCCAGATCAGTATAGGTTTCTGAAATGAACTTCTTGGACCACTGGTTGATTGTTTCTTGACTTTGGATTTTGTGCACGATCAGTCTTCGGAAATCAAAGGCTCTTCTTGTCCATCTTTTTCTCAACTCTAATCTATTGACTTTTCTTAGCAAGGATATAATATCTGATCCTGGAATCAGAGTACTTGTTTGGTTAGGAGACAGTGATCGGTTTGAAAGTTGGGACTGTTTGTCTTTCTCATTTGCTCATTATTTGGAAAATCATTGTTCTCATGCAATTGAAAAGACTAGTCTTGTCTTCTTGTCATTTTTCTCTCCATTGAAAGATTGGTTTGGGTTTTGTTTATTGCTTATTCATTAGTTATTGGTTTTCCTTACTTTCACCACCATGGTGTAGATCTTTTTGAAAAGTAAAAAACATTTTTTTTTTTAAAAGCATTTTCATTTTGAAAATATTGGAAATCAATTGTTGAAATAGAACAAATAGAGAATTGTCATTGTCACGTGATTCGTTGAAGATTGCATTTTAAAGAAGATTGCATATTGTAGTTCAAGATTGTTCCAGAATACTTCTCTTTCCCTCCTGTACATAGGATTCATCGAACAAAAAATGATATCTTTCATTCCTAACTATGCATTGTTGGGTCAGAGTCTCACACAACATTGGTTTCATCTCCGTTTTCCTTTGAGTAACAACAACCCTTAATAATATTGCACAATTTTAAAAATTTAATTAGTAACTCTTTTCTAGGACTATATTACACCAATAGTTAGCTAGGCTAGAGCTTTGGAATAGGCAGAGAGATACACTCTCCAAAGCAAAAAACACACAATAGAATCTTGTGTTAAGAAGTGTCAAATTCCATTTACAATGTTTTGTCCTGGGAAGCCCTTCTCACACAAGGGTCAAACACGAGGTCGCATTGATATTGATAGAGTTACTCACCCTGCTTCGTTGATATCGGTGTAGAGATTGCATGTCTTACGGGGGTCACTTGGAGGTATACCCACAATGATGAGTGGAAGCCTCTCGAGTTGATTTTGGGCTAGATACCCTGCCCTTGCGTGTGGATCAGACTGTCGACTGTCCCCCCAGGCTTTATTGTTGTCGGTGGTAACCTTAGTGGCCTATATTCTTAGGGTCTTACACAAGGTGACTGTGAATGGGCAAGTCTTCATGGTACCTGGAATCGACGTTGGCCAAACTCACTCGATCTCCTTGGAGGGTATACCCATGATTATGTGTGGGAGATTGCACCAGGGTGTAAGTCTGTTAAGCAGGTTGTCAGCGTAACTTTTCCACTCTATCCCAGCCCCTTCTCTTCTCATTGTTGCGACATTGGATTTCATCACCAACTAGTGACTTTGGAATTAGAAGGTCTTGTTTGCTTGGTATTGCTTCATAGATTTTGTTTACTAGCGCATGCTATTTGTTTACCCAAGTTGACCACAGGATTTTCTTCATAAGTTTGTAACTCGTTCACAATAGACCCTCCATGTCATTCACATAGAATGTAGGGCTTACCTCCAGAAAATCTGGAAGGTTCTCAACCCCTACCCACAAGATCACCAGAGGGCTCTCCTCAACAGAGTGAAGTCCAAGACATCACCACTCCACAAGTGGAAAGAACTGACTCTCTAGAACGGTTCCGAATTACCAATTCTCGAGAGGACTTTCGTCTTCACCTCGATTATGGGAGATGGATTATGTGAGTGAATTCTTTCAGAGATTTAGTTGTTTTGTCTTTTGGATCACCGATTGGACCTTTTCTAGGACCTGAGGGCCAAGATCCTTTTTGGTCTACTAGCATTTTTAGATGGGATCTCTTTGGCTCAGGAGCAGGCATTGAAATCACCGTCTCACCTGCGTTTCCCAAAACCTCTAACCAAAACGCAATACCTTTTACTACTGCTTATTATTTTCCTGGTACAAAAGCTCCATGAGATGACCACATATTAACCATCCCTTTAGAAATGGTCCATTACACAGATACTACGAGTATTCACACCAGGATTACAGTGACTAGTCAAGCCCCCATTGGCACATCGCTCTCGGCCAGTGCCACCTCGATGCTTCCACCCAGATACCGTGCAATGAATGCTTCTATTCCCACTCCTACACAAACCCCATTCGAAACTCCTGGTGGTTCATCATATTTTGGGAACTCTCCTCCCAGCTTCATTCCGACACTTCCTCAACCCCCTTTTGAAAAACCTTTTCAATCCTCTATCGGTGGCACCAATCCTAGTGGCACCATCCCGTCATTCAAACCAAATTACTAGATTCCCATGGGTGGACAATTCCACCAAGGAGGTTTGACTCAACCCCCCCTTGTAGGGAAAATTCCTATTAGAACACAAATCCCAATTGGAACACAACCCCCAATTGGAACTCAACCCATGATTAGAGGACAACCCCCACCGACCCCATCCTACGGACAAAACATACCTCCATCCTTGGCCCAGTATTGGAACTATCTGATACAACATAATCCTCAATTGACTGGGGGGAAACAACTTCCAGCTACATCTGTTATACCCCCTAGTATAGGCCAAACATATCCAGGTATTTCCAATCCTATTTGGGGCTTGAATGCTCAAACTCAAGTCCCTGTTCAAGGATACAATCCCATGGGCTACTTTCCTCTACAACAACCACTGAATCTACTTGGGTCTTCGCATTATATGCAGACTACTTATGGTCCCACTGGTTTTCCGATGAGACTCCCTCCCCAAAGCCACCAATACCTGCATGTGAATAGACAATTACCCTTCTTGGCCACTTTGGACCTCCCGGATCTATCAAGGATTTTAAATGATCCAATCCGTCACTCTCCCCAATGGCCTGCTATACCAGCCAAGTTACCATATGACATCCCTAAATTTGATAGAAAAGAGGGAGAGTACCTGAACAATCACGTCATGAATTTTCACCTCTGGTGCTCATCCAACTCCTTGATGGATGACTCTATTCGTTTACGTCTTTTTCAAAGAACACTTACAGGTTCTACCATGAAGTGGTATATAGAATTACCATGAGGTTTCTTCACCGAATTCAACACCTTAGCTATGGCTTTCCTCACCCACTACCAGTTACTGATCCATTATGAAACAGGGACTGAGATTTTGAGTTCTTTCAAACAAACCAAAGCCACTCATATATCCGATCACATTCGTGAGTGACGACAGAGACGACGTCTCATCAAACTCAAACTTCCCGATCAGTTGCTGGCAGAGTGGTTCACAAAATCATTTTTGAATGACATCATTCATGACATCGCCATGGGGTGAGTTGTCATGGAAGAACATGCCATAAGTCGTGCTCAATACCTTGACCTCGTTTACTCACAAACGGGTACTCTTTACGACCTACTCCTTGATGCGCCTCGTCCTTCCACTTCCACCACTTCAACTACTCTAGATGCTTCTCATGCAGCTGACAGTGTGATTGGCACTTTCCATGCCCAACCACATTCCGACTCAAGAAACAACCCCAAACCTACTTCTTCTAATGTTCAAAATGCTCCGTCTCCTACCCCTTCCACCGACAAGACTTCTGAGGTAAATGCAGTTCAATCTACCCTAGCTGGTAAAAAAAAATCCAGAAAGGGAAAAGGTAAGAATAAGGAGGAAAAAAATACTTCGCAAGAAGATAAAACCAAAAGTCCACCTATTGACAATAGGGATAAGCGCAAACCCCGATACCCTTGTCTTATCTATGGTGATGATCACTACATGAAGGATTGTCCACGATGTGCCGAGGTTACTAAGTTCCTTCAAGGGGCCCCAAAACCTCCCACTCTGACCATTTTGTCCCAACCCTTCCCCTCTCAACAACAGGCCCAATTGGTCGTTCATGACCAACCTTCCCCTTCTACCATGTCTTATGTATTAATGAGTACTGGCGATTCGAAGAAGAATGACATCGCACTCACCACTCGAGCCAAAGATTATTCTCCCTCTAAAGAGAAGGTTGATTATATCCCTCCTTCATTGATCCAACCCTCTCCTGCAACTCCACCTACCAATGGTCCTCTTCATATCGAATGACCGAGCCTTGACACAGTTCTTCGCCCCCCTCCAAAGGGAGTCATTCAGAAATCAACTTTCAATCCTCATGCTCATGCTGCCTAGAACTACAACAATGTTGAAGATCTGGCCCAAGCACCTTCCGCGATGTCAGCCCTCGAAGTCCTTCAAAGTTGTCCCACACAATGGAAGACACTGCTGAAATCTATCGGTGGAATCGACCCGACGGACACGAATTTAATAATTTTTGACTTGGAAGATCACATTCCAAGGTTACCCCCTCAACTCACATTCCAAATCCAAGTGATTGTCTTCGGAAAAAACATTTTTCGAACCGTTATTGATGAGGGTGCCTTGACGTGTGTCATGTCTGTTACCTCCTGGAAAGCCATCGACTCTCCCTCTTTGAATGAATCCCATAACACACTCAAAGTCTTCAATGGATCCGATTTTAAGCCTTACAATGTCCTTCCTTCCTTGCCAATCATGCTAGAAGGAAAAATAGTCCAAGTTGAAGTGGAAGTATTTGACGCTCCTCTCGATTACAATCTTCTGCTTGGTCGTAGCTGGATCAATTCCATGTGCGTAGTTGTGTTGACTCTTTTTTGTGTTGTGCATTTCCCACATAAAGGAAAGGTAATCACCATCGACCAATTATCCTTCTTTAACTCGGATACACGTACTGACAATATACTGTTCATCACTAAAACCTCACCGGGTTACGAGAATGTCGGTGTAGGTCTTCTCAAAGACTCTTCGTTAATGGGTACCTTCCCCATTACACCGCCTGATGTTCCACACTTGTCTGTCACTTCAATCAACATGATATCCACCTCGATTCATGGAACCCTTGTGTCTCACGACCCATGGATGGTACCTGACCCTGGCGATCATCTTCATTACGATGAAAAAATTCCTTTGAGTCCGGTTGAATCTGCCTATCAGGCCATTCAATCGACAACCCCTTCTACCCCCTCTCTTGGTGAATTATCTTCAGATCCTTTCCACATCATTTTTCCCACGGACGATATGGTTATGTTTATCATGGAAGACACCCCTTAGAACGATGACATCACTGTTCCATCCTCTTCTTGGAACAAAACACCATCGAGAGCTACCAACGGATCTTGACTCCGTCGACCATTGTTTTCATTTCAACTACTCCCAAGTCCACACACGATGTGTTTTTCGAAGGGAAATTAAGAAATATCTCACCCACTATTCCCCTCCACATATCCATCAAACCTGGAATTGTCAAAAATGTGCATATCAGAGCTTCCTGTTCCCCCGATGAAATCGTCACCTATAAGTCACTTTTCAAATAATTTTGTGATGTCTATGCCTAGAGCTACGAAGAAATGTTGGGTATCGACCCTGACATTGTGATACATGAGATCAAGACATACCTAGATGATAAACTTGTCCGGAAACACCTTCGTCTGGTTCACCCGCATAAATCGGCCGCTATTAAGCTTGAAGTCAAGAAACTTCTCAAAGCCGTATTTATTTACCTGGTGGCCCTCACTGACTGGGTTTCCAATCTTGTCCCGATCGACAAGAAATAAGGCACAATCTGCATATGTGTTGATTATAGGGATATTAACAAATCTTGTCCTAAAGACAACTTTCCTACCCCCTTTGTCGATCAGATTGTCGACAATTGCACCGGAAGTGAAATATTCTCTCTAATGGATGGTTTCTCTGGATATAATCAAATCAATAATGATCCCGAGGATCAACACAAAACCGCTTTCATTTGTCTTTGGGGCACTTTCACCTATCAGAAACTTCCTTTTGGTCTTAAGAACGCTGGAAAAACTTTTCAACATGCTATGTCTTATGCCTTCCATGATATCAAGCACATTGTGCAACCATATCTTGACGACTTACCCACTCATTCCATGTGCTGATTCGATCATCCAATCCACTTCCGAGCCATTTTCATCCGTTGTCGGTTTTACCATATACGCTTGAATCCTCACAAATGCACTTTCTGCGTAGAATCCAGTCGACTTCTAGGCTTTATTGTTTCAGATCAATGGATTAGGGTAGATCCTTTAAAGGTCGAGGCAATTCTCAATCTCCCTCCTTCTACACTTCACTAGTTACAAAGTTTGCAAGGGAAAGAAAACTTTCTTCGTCATTTCATTCCAAACTACACCGATATAACTCTTGGATTTACGTGACTACTCAAAAAGGGGTTTGAGTTCGTATGGGATACCATTGCAAACAAAGCCTTCGAAGCTTTGAAACTATCCGTAACATGTTCTCCGCTTCTCTTCCCCCCCGATTACAGTCGCGATTATTTCCTCTACCTCGCAGCCTTGGATTACACCATTTCTATGATTCTTGTCCAAGAGGATGATTCTCATGAAGAACATGTTATCTATTACTTGAGTCGAAGTCTAACGCCTACCGAAACCAAGTATTTACATGTCGAAAAACTGTCCTTAGCAGCCGTCCAAGCAGTTCAACGTTTCCGGCACTATATCCTCTCTCGCAAGACTACGGTAATTTCTAACTGCAACCCTATGCAACACATTCTCACACGTCAATTGCTAGGGGGAAAATACTCCAAATGGATCGTGATACTCTAGGAGTTTGAGTTGGAATTCGAAAGAGATAAGTCCAAGAAGTCCTTAGTGTTTCCCGAGTTGATATGCGACTTTCCCTACTCTGAAACAAAAAATGTAGCAGCTGATTCATTACCTGATGAATCCCTTTTCATAATTAGTTCTGATGATCTTTGGTATGGTGATATCATCATATATCTCCAAACACATAATTTTTGGCCTAATTTTTCTAGTACTGACCGACGTCGAATATGCTACCAAGCCTGTCAATATATTATCCTTGGGGATACTCTTTATCGTCGTGGGATTGACTCAGTTTTTCGACATTGCCTCACATTTGACGAAGCTAAGAAAGCCTTAAATGAATACCATTCTGGAGCTTGTGGTGGTCATATGTCTGGGTATGCTACTACCCAGAAGATCTTATGAGCAGGGTATTTTTGGCCTTCTTTATTTAACGATTGCATAATTGCTGTCCAAAAATGCCATGCTTGCTAGACCTATAATCATAAGATATTGTCACATCCTGCTCCTCGTCACCCTGTGGTCTCTGTTGGTCCCTTTGTGAAATGGGGCATCGATTTCATGACATGTCACCCCCACTTGGTCAGGGGGCATGGATACATTATTGTAGCTGTAGATTATATTACGAACTGGGCCGAGGCGATGCCAACATTTGACAATACTGGAAAGACCGCAACATTATTCATTTTCAATCACATCATAGCTCGTTTTGGTGTTTCTCAGGCTATCGTCACTGATCATGGTAACCACTTTAGAAACTTCATGATGTCTGAACTCACCGAAAAGTCAGGTCTTTTCCATGAAAACTCAACACCCTATTACCCACAAGCCAACGGCCAAGTCGAAGCGATCAACAAAGTTCTCATAACTATGCTTCGACGAATGATAGGGATTCACAAAACAAGTTGGCACACAATGTTGTTTTCAACATTGTGGGCTTACCGTATGTTTGTTAAGTCTGCTACTGGGTTTACACCTTTCCAGTTAGTCTATGGTTTAGAAGCCATTCTCCCAATTGAATGCGAGATACCCTCTTTAAAACTAGCTGTTGAACTCCTACCAAACACTTCTGCATAGGAAGAACATCTGTCGTATCTTATGTGATTAGACAAAACTCTACGTGACGCTACCCTAGTCATAGAATCCCAGAATAAATATGTCAAGGCCCAATATGAAAAACATGTCAAGCCTCTCGTTTTCTCCGAAGGAGATCTGGTTCTCCTCTACGAACAAGATCGAGATATGCTAGGAGCTAGAAAATTCGAAGCCATGTGGCGAGACCTTATATCGTTAGATGAGTTTTGGAAAAAGGAGCTTACGAGTTAATAGATTACAATGATATCCCTTTGATTGAACCTAGGAATGGGTTGTACTTAAAGAAGTACTACGCATAAGATCACCTGTGCACGAGTACTGGTATTTTTATTGTACCATACTTCTTGTGTGTTACTATAGTTTGCTTTTTTTGTTATCTGGTCTCTACCCTTATGTGACGTTGTGTTTGATTTCCAGATGTTGGAGTCTTCGCTACCCCACATTGGCTTCGCTGATGGCGCTAGCCGTAGTACTCAGAACCTTGCTTCTGTTGCATGGGCAATTTACGCCCCTACAAACAAACTTGTCACTCTACGAGGTGTGTGCCTCGGCCGTGTGACCAACAATATTACAGAGTATAGCACCATTATCGAATGGTTGATTGATTCTATCTCGCTCAGTATCCGTCACTTGGTTGTGTGACTCGATTCACAGCTCGTAGTACTACAGTTAAGTAATGTCTATGCTATTCAAAGTCCTACTTTGTTACAGGTATATTTGTGAATTCACCTCTTGGAACGCTATTTTGATTATATTGAGTATCANTTTAGTTGTTTTGTCTTTTGGATCACCGATTGGACCTTTTCTAGGACCTGAGGGCCAAGATCCTTTTTGGTCTACTAGCATTTTTAGATGGGATCTCTTTGGCTCAGGAGCAGGCGTTGAAATCACCGTCTCACCTGCGTTTCCCAAAACCTCTAACCCAAATGCAATACCTTTTACTACTGCTTATTATTTTCCTGGTACAGAAGCTCCATGAGCTGACCACATATTAACCATCCCTTTAGAAATGGTCCATTACACAGATACTACGAGTATTCACACCAGGATTACAGTGAATAGTCAAGCCCCCATTGGCACATCACTCTTGGCCAGTGCCACCCCGATGCTTCCACCCAGATACCATGCAATGAATGCTTCTATTCCCACTCCTACACAAACCCCATTCGAAACTCCTGGTGGTTCATCATCTTTTGGGAACTCTCCTCCCAGCTTCATTCCGACACTTCCTCAACCCCCTTTTGAAAAACCTTTTCAATCCTCTATCGGTGGCACCAATCCTAGTGGCACCATCCCGTCATTCAAACCAAATTACTAGATTCCCATGGGTGGACAATTCCACCAAGGAGGTTTGACTCAACCCCCCCTTGTAGGGAAAATTCCTATTAGAACACAAATCCCAATTGGAACACAACCCCCAATTGGAACTCAACCCCTGATTAGAGGACAACCCCCACCGACCCCATCCTACGGACAAAACATACCTCCATCCTTGGCCTAGTATTGGAACTATCTGATACAACATAATCCTCAATCGACTGGGGGGAAACAAATTCCAGCTACATCTGTTATACCCCCTAGTATAGGCCAACCATATCCAGGTATTTCCAATCCTATTTGGGGCTTGAATGCTCAAACTCACGTCCCTGTTCAAGGATACAATCCCATGGGATACTTTCCTCTACAACAACCACTGAATCTACTTGGGTCTTCGCATTATATGCAGACTGCTTATGGTCCCACTGGTTTTCCGATGAGACTCCCTCCCCAAAGCCACCAATACCTGCATGTGAATAGACAGTTACCCTTCTTGGCCACTTTGGACCTCCCGGATCTGTCAAGGATTTTAAATGATCCAATCCGTCACTCTCCCCAATGGCCTGCTATACCAGCCAAGTTACCATCTGACATCCCTAAATTTGATAGAAAAGCGGGAGAGTACCTGAACAATCACGTCATGAATTTTCACCTCTGGTGCTCATCCAACTCCTTGATGGATGACTCTATTCATTTACGTCTTTTTCAAAGAACACTTACAGGTTCTACCATGAAGTGGTATATAGAATTACCACGAGGTTTCTTCATCGAATTCAACACCTTAGCTATGGCTTTCCTCACCCACTACCAGTTACTGATCCATTATGAAACAGGGACCGAGATTTTGAGTTCTTTCAAACAAACCAAAGCCACGCATATATCCGATCACATTCGTGAGTGGAGACAGAGACGACGTCTCATCAAAATCAAACTTCCCGATCAGTTGCTGGCAGAGTGGTTCACAAAATCATTTGTGAATGACATCATTCATGACATCACCATGGGGTGAGTTGTCATGGAAGAACATGCCATAAGTCATGCTCAATACCTTGACCTCGTTTACTCACAAACAGGTACTCTTTACGACCTACTCCTTGATGCGCCTCGTCCTTCCACTTCCACCACTTCAACTACTCCAGCTGCTTCTCATGCAGCTGATAGTGTGATTGGCACTTTCCATGCCCAACCACATTCTGACTCAAGCAACAACCCCAAACCTAATTCTTCTAATGTTCAAAATGCTCCGTCTCCTACCCCTTCCACCGACAAGACTTCTGAGGTAAATGCAGTTCAATCTACCCGAGCTGGTAAAAAAAAATCTAGAAAGGGAAAAGGTAAGAATAAGGAGGAAAAAAATACTTCGCAAGAAGATAAAACCAAAAGTCCACCTATTGGAAATAGGGATAAGTGCAAACCCCGATACCCTTGTCTTATCTGTGGTGATGATCACTACATGAATGATTGTCCACGATGTGCCGAGGTTACTAAGTTCCTTCAAGGGGCCCCAAAACCTCCCACTCCGACCATTTTGTCCCAACCCTTCCCCTCTCAACAACAGGCCCAATTGGTCATTCATGACCAACCTTCCCCTTCTACCATGTCTTATGTATTAATGAGTACTAGCGATTCGAAGAAGAATGACATTGCACTCACCACTCGAGCCAAAGATTATTCTCCCTCTAAAGAGAAGGTTGATGATATCCCTCCTTCATTGATCCAACCCTCTCCTGCAACTCCACCTACCAACGATCCTCTTCATATCGAACGACCAAGCCTTGACACAGTTCTTCGCCCCCCTCCAAAGGGAGTCATTCAGAAATAAACTTTCAATCCTCATGCTCATGCTTCCTAGAACTACAACATTGTTGAAGATCTGGCCCAAGCACCTTCTGCGATGTCATCCCTCGAAGTCCTTCAAAGTTGTCCCACACAACGAAAGGCACTGCTGAAATCTATCGGTGGAATCAACTCGACGGACACGAATTTAATAATTTTTGACTTGGAAGATCACATTCCAAGGTTACCCCCTCAACTCACATTCCAAATCCAAGTGATTGTCTTCGGAAAAAACATTTGTTGAACCGTTATTGATGAGGGTGCCTCGATGTGTGTCATGTCTGTTACCTCCTGGAAAGCCATCGAGTCTCCCTCTTTGACTGAATCCCATAACACACTCAAAGTCTTCAATGGCTCTGATTTTAAGCCTTACGATGTCCTTCCTTCCTTTCCAATCATGCTAGAAGGAAAAATAGTCCAAGTTGAAGTGGAAGTCTTTGACGCTCCTCTCGATTACAATCTTCTGCTTGGTCGTAGCTGGATCGATTCCATGTGCGTAGTTGTGTTGACTCTTTTTTGTGTTGTGCATTTCCCACATCAAGGAAAGGTAATCACCATCTACCAATTAGCCTTCTTTAACTCAGATATGCATACTGACAATATACTGTTCATCACTAAAACCTCACCGGGTTACGAGAATGTCGGTGTAGGTCTTCTCAAAGACTCTTCGTTAATGGGTACCTTACCCATTCCACCGCATGATGTTCCACACTTGTCTGTCACTTCAATCAACATGATATCCACCTCGATTCATGGAACCCCTGTGTCTCACGACCCATGGATGGTACCTGACCCTGGCGATCATCTTCATTACGATGACAAAATTCCTTTGAGTCCGGTTGAATCTGCCTATCAGGCCATTCAATCGACAACCCCTTCTACCCCCTCTCTTGGTGAATTATCTCCAGATCCTTTCCACATCATTTTTCCCATGGACGAGATGGTTATGTTTATCATGGAAGACACCCCTTGGAATGATGACATCACCGTTCCATCCTCTTCTTGGAACAACACACCATCGAGAGCTACAAACGGATCTTGACTCCGTCGACCATTGTTTTCATTTCAACTACTCCCAAGTCCACACACGATGTGTTTTTCGAAGGGAACTTAAGAAATATCTCACCCACTATTCCGCTCCACATATCCATCAAACCTGGAATTGTCAAAAATGTGCATATCAGAGCTTCCTGTTCCCCCGATGAAATCGTCACCTATAAGTCACTTTTCAAATAATTTCGTGACGTCTATGCCTGGAGCTACGAAGAAATGTTGGGTATCGACCCTGACATTGTGATACATGAGATCAAGACATACCTAGATGCTAAACTTGTCCGGAAACACCTTCATCTGGTTCACCCGCATAAATCGGCCGCTATTAAGCTTGAAGTCAAGAAACTTCTCAAAGCCGTATTTATTTACCTGGTGGCCCTCACTGACTGGGTTTCCAATCTTGTCCTGATCGACAAGAAATAAGGCACAATCTGCGTATGTGTTGATTATAGGGATATTAACAAATCTTGTCCTAAAGACAACTTTCCTACCCCCTTTGTCGATCAGATTGTCGATGATTGCACCGGAAGTGAAATCTTCTCTCTAATGGATGGTTTCTCTGGATATAATCAAATCAATATTGATCCTGAGGATCAACACAAAACCGCTTTCATTTGTCTTTGGGGCACTTTCACCTATCAGAAACTTCCTTTTGGTCTCAAGAACACTGGAAAAACTTTTCAGAATGCTATGTCTTATGCCTTCCATGATATCAAGAAAATTGTGCAACCATATGTTGACGACTTACCCACTCATTCCATGTGCTGATTCGATCATCCAATCCACTTCCGAGCCATTTTCATCCGCTGTCGGTTTTACCATATACGCTTGAATCCTCACAAATGCACTTTCTGTGTAGAATCCAGTCGAATTCTAGGATTTATTGTTTCAGATCAATGGATTAGGGTAGATCCTTTAAAGGTCGAGGAAATTCTCAATCTCCCTCCTTCTACACTTCACTAGTTACAAAGTTTGCAAGGGAAAGAAAACTTTCTT
>JZKD02S0473571.1:648-11425 GCA_000966675.3 Picea glauca
TTGTGTACCTTGGAATGATCAGGTGGAATGATAGTATAAGTCTAAATACAGGTGATGAAGGGTATAACAATGGCAAAAAGTATAGGCAAAAAGGTGCATAGTGTGGTCCTAACACAGGACTTGAAGAACATTAAAGAGATCTATCAAATAACATGCAATCTGGAAATTCTTCTTCTTCAAATAATTGGTACAGGAAACATGAATTGTGTCAAGGATTTCCATTTATTGGGTCATAGAATTCAAAATATGGAGTCCTCACTTGTCCCTATAATGACACCCTTAGACATTAAATATCAAGCACTTTCTATTTAATTATTCACACACTTATGCAAAACCAATTAATGCTAAGTACAAAAGGAAATCCAATACACGAGTTGCAACTTTGCACAACTACTATGTTTCTACATAAGAAGCAAAAATTTGATAAGACCTTCCATTTTCTGATTCATGTAATACAAAAGATGGAACCTTGATTCGCTCCTAGATTAATACACTTACAACCAAAACGTTCATAAGTTTTTTTTAGCTTACTCTAAGACACAACATTGGTTGTAAAATCAAATAAATTCATTAAAAGATCTAGTACACCATACTTCATCAAACTCAAAAGAACGCAATCAATCCTGCAACTTAATTATAAAGAGCTAAGCATTACACAAATTCATTCTGACACTCACACAATATAGATTTAATTTGGAAATCAAATTTACAACATGTACAAAAATAAAAAGACTTACATTAACAATTATACACTAGGCTTACCAAGATGGATCAGTGGGCCCTTGCCGACACCAACAAGGAAGTGTTAAAACTCACAGAATATAAGACTAAGGAACACAAAAAATCATGGAATCAAACATATATTAATCTCCAGTAAATGAGTAGTAGTTTACAGAAAGTTCATAACATTGATTTGACAACGTAACATTACATAAATATCCTCAAATACCTACCGTCCCTCTTTATAAAAGAGAAACGACCTAGTACAATGAAAACTAAAGATCTGCATCATTCAAAACTAAAGATCTGCATCATTCAAAATAGCCAATACTATGTTTCTTTCATTGAGATACGTTCGTCCTCATGACATGAAGTGCATGAGGAATAAGGCATTCATATCATGCTAATATGGAACAGGTGATATCGATTCCCAACTGTTCCCTCGAACCCATTGAAAATATTCCACTTGGCTAATTGAATCCATATTCTCGGGAACAAGTATCAGATGCTTGCAGAATGTTCTAGTACCAGATGGTTGTAGAATAGTCTGGTACCAGAAGTGTTGAATGTCTATGTACTTCATCTTGTCTGAGATGGAGTCCTGTCTTAAAGAAGAAAGTCATGACAGGTTAGTTAGAGGGATTAGAGCGTTAATTCATCGTTTCAAACTATTAATAAACCATAAAAATTATAACTGTATGCTCTTTACCTCTAAACCCAAGGAAGCGAATAAAAGAGTGTAAAGACAAATATAATGAGTGGATTAATGCACATAATAGGAAAAAATGACCAATAGAAGAGGAAAAATATGGTGGCTAAAGGTGACAAAAAGGAGGGCCAACATTTCCTCCATGCCTGATCCATTGCATGCCCTCATGCAATCAATAGTCTTCAAAATTTCAAAACTGATACTATCCCTTCTTTGGTCAAGCAAGTGTGGCCTGGGCTAAAAGATCAAGCCCTGAAGTTTCTCTTTTGTTATTCTTCTTAATCTCCTTCTTAAGAACCCTATTGTAAACTATGTGTTGTTTAGCTTCATTTTCCCACTTCCTGCTCAGATGGAAGGCCTTTTTAAGCTTTGCAGAAAGTTTTTCTTTCTTATTCTGCAATTTGTGATTTAGAGCTTTCAACAACTTCTTTTCCTTCTTGATATGGTTGTCAAGAATACTGTATTCCTCAACCTCCTATCTCTCATTTTGCTTCTGAAGTCGTTCTATTCTAATTATCATCTGTTTCTTCATTAGGGTACCAAGGGGGCTGGGTTCTTCTTGTTTCTTGATCTTGTTCTCACGTTTACATTTTACCACTAACTTTTTCAAAGGCTTTTTGGTGAGTTCTTTTGCTCCACTGATCTCCTCAATATATTCATCCTCCGCCTCTTGGGAAGTGGGAATATCGATCAAATCCTCTGTTTGGGATTCAATTCGATGAACCTTCTTTTGTTTAGCCATACTTCTGTGATTTGGCGAGGAATAATCCCTTGATTAGGGGCACATTTTTGTTTAGATGTTCTTATAGTCTTAGTGATAGTGGTTTTTGGTGTATATACATCAGTTTCATCCTCAAATAATCGTCGTTTCTTCTTTTTCATTTGTTTCTCCACAGGTTTCGGTGTAGGTACCAGACTGTGTTTCCCAATAGGTTCCAGTACAGGTACCAGATTCTATTTCCCCATAGGTTCCAGTGCAGGTACCAGACTCTGTTTATTTTTCACCAATTTTACTTTATTCTTAGTAGATTTCCCTGTGCTACTTTCTGCAAGAGTTCTAGTATTCTTCGTTTCTTTAACCTTCACTTCGAGGGTTTTCTCCATTTCTGCATTCTCTTCCGAATGCAATTCATCAAACATCTCTGGAATACTGACCACAACTTTCTCTATTTCACTGTCAAACTTCGTCCTTTTCTGTCCTCTACCCTTTTCCTTCTTACTAAGTTTTCTTTCTACATCATTTTCTTCTGACTTTGAGGTATTTCCAAGACTACTCTTATGAGTTTCGGTCGAAGCTAGGGTTTCCTTTTCATTCTCTGTTGCCTCTTCTTTGGAAGAACCCTGAGTCAAAAACCGCTTCCAACTAGTGTTTTTCTTCTTTAATTCATTCTTGACTAACAATTTAATTAGCCCATGATGATACATACTTGTTTCAGGCGTCTTGGAGGCGAATTTCACACCTCTATCCATTTTACCCAAACTCATCCATAGAAAATATGGAAAATTAATTTGCAAACCATCTTCAAAATGTAGTAGTAACCTCTGGTGATATAAAAAGGTGACACCATACCTCCCTTTGCATGTCAAGAAAATTTGTAGACTGGTCAACATGTTCCACCATTCACACCTGATCCATCTACGATGAATACCCTTTTTCCAATCGTGGTATGGATGTTCTGGTGTCAAGAATCGTTGACAAATTTGTCTGTCAATATGCATACCCTTAAAGTACTTCTCTCCTTCCATTGACAGGCTTGTGGCTTCAACTATAATGGCTTCAGTGACCTGTATCTTTATTTCACCCAATCGAGCCATCTTTCCATCATAGGTGGTTGAGGGATACCCTGTCATTATATCCTTGGAATTTCTCTAAAAAGGATACCCATCCAACCCTTTTGAATTTATCTCTGCATGCTTGATATTCAGCCATTTCCCTATATAGTCAGAATATTGGCTCATGGAGATCAACCCCCATGCCTACTTTGAACAGTATCCCCAGGCTTGATAGAAGGGAAACCGTAGATGAACACACAAGGGATCTATGATTACAAAGTAGAGTAGTAGGAGTGATTAAGTGAGGGAAAGTGTAGTTTAATTCACCAGTAGACCTGAGCGATAAAACATAGTAATTTAATACTTATATAGATTGCGCTCATCTGAATGGATACACCATTCATAGGAGCATATATTCATTACGGGTTATGGTAAAACGGTTAACTCTGATGATGATGTCAAGGGAAATGGTTTCATTACGACAATTCAAATGAGCCACATTCAAATTATTTCTAATAATTACGGAACGGTTTAATAATTATGAGAAAATATGCAAGACCTCAAACGAGGCACATTCCATATCAGAAAAGAAAGGTGGTTATGCGTATCATACGAGGTTATGATGAATAAAGGATGACTTGTTTGTGGAATTATAGTGGTGTAATTTTAGCAGGGGTTATAATGGTTTAAAATGGAATGTGCATGCGAGGACAAAGAGCAATTCAACACATGATTTAAATGGTAATTAATAGAAAGAATACAATGAAATTTCTCACACCTCCACTTACCTATGATGACCTTTATCGATAATTATGAGATTGAATGCAAGACAACGACGACATCGCTCCTTTATCTATTCATACCAATACCGGATCATGCATGTATGTGCTTTGATTGGAACATGACATCAAAGTATCGGATTCATGAAATGGTGCCGGATCATACCTGTAGGTGGTCTTACTAGAATATGTCATTGAATTACCAGATTCACTGGATGGTACCAGATCATATAATCAAAGTGTCAAATGTGTTGAAGTACATGATATAAAGACTAGGTTGCTCTATCCTTTTTAGGATTGAGACATGTCAGGTTTGAAATGTTTGATGACATTGTCCGGAAAATATTTTTAAATCTTGTTGATTTTCTAAAGTATTGTTCTTAAACATTGGAAGTAACACACTTTGACAAGAACTTTTAAAATTGCACTGGAAGTGATCAATAGAAAGAACAAAATTCAATAATCGGTTTCCAAGCTCTATAATGAGAAAGTAACCATAATTGGACAACCTCCTGCTAATGAGGTGCATAAACCTTTTCATTTGGAACCAGTCCAGTTACCACTTCCATTTTATTGGTACACAGAACCTAACTACTACTGTCCCATGGATTTTTCTCGAGCCCGGGCCAATTCCTACTCGCAGGTGTTTTCAATTTTAAGGAGTCTGAAAAACTTAAAGAAAACTCCATTCATTGTCATGTGGATTTTTCTTGAGCCCGGACCAGTTCCTTCTCGCCGATATTTTCAATTTTAAGGAGTATGAAAAACTTAAAGAAAACTCCATTCACTATCCCATGGATTTTTCTTGAGCCCAGGCGAGTTCCTGCTTGCCGGTGTTTTCAATTTTAAGGGTTCTGGAAAACTTAAAGAAAACTACATTTGGTTCCTTTTCCATCATTCACTAGGACTGGAATAAACTTACTAGTAGATGTCCCTCTTATGGCCTATCTACATAGAAGGACCACAATCATCTGAATTTCATTAGTCACACACAAATCTCTATTTACATATATACACATATGTACAAATTCAAGTGGATGACAAGACTTACAGTGGTGGGTTGGCAGGGGGAGCATCCCTCCCACTTACCAATTGCATTTCAGATTCTTAAAGAACATCTTTGATACGATCCTCTTTGGATAAGGGTTTATGATAAAATTTTAACCGGTGCCCATTTACAACAAAGAAAGTTTGATCTGCATCAATAGTTTTTATTTTAACCGAACAATTATCATAAAGGATATCCACTTCGTAAGGTCAAAACCATCACGTTGATATTTTTCCTTGAAAATTTTTAAATCTACTAGCATACAACAAGGCCCAGTCACCTGGCTGAAAGGACTTTTTCTTAATAAATTTGTCATGCCATTTAGCCCTTTGATCTTGAATGAGTGAAGTTCTCTGAAGAGAATCCTTCTTGATCTCATCAAGTTCATTCAACGGCATTACCCTCTATTTATGCACCTCATCTAGGTCCATTCCCAATTGCATGGTTGTTCTAAAGGTATTTACTTGAAATTCTATGGGGAGTAACACCTGCTTACCATACACCAATTCATAAGGTGTATGACCTGTGGTGTTTCTCTAGGCTGTTCGGTAGGCCCACAAGGCTTCAGGAAATCAATCAACCAAATCTTTATGGTGAAAATGAAATATCTTTGTGAGAATGGCTTCTATCACCTTATTAGTAGACGCCACCTGTCCATTTGCTTGGGGGTGGTAGGGTGTATATTTTCGGTGCTTAATTTGATATTGTTTTGTGATGGATTTGAATAACTTGGAAGTGAAATGACTCCCTTGATCTATTACTATCTCTCTAGGTACACCAAAATGGGTAAATATCTCTTCAAATAGAAAATCAACAACATATTGTTCATTAGAAGAATACAAAGATTTATCCTCTACCCATTTTGTCACATAATCTGTGAAAACTAATATGTACCTTTTCTTTTTAGACATGGGAGATATTAGACCTATGAAATATAATGCCCACTTTTAAAAAGGTTTTATCACTACCTATGTATGAAGTGGAATTTCATCAGTTGAAATTGTTTTTCCCATCCTTTGGAAATCATCACAACTGGCCACATATTTCTTTTCATCTTTGAAAATGGTTGGCCAGTAATAACCTGATTGAAATATTTTATATCCAGTCCTTTTATACAAAATTCCCACCACATGGCTCATTGTGGTAGGCTCTTAGAATGTAATGCATACCATATTCCGACACACATCTTCTAATCATCAAGTTAGGTCTGATGCAGTACAAACATTCATCATGCCACATGCAATTAGCACTTAATTGTATAATTCTCTACCTCTCGCGTGTAGAAAATTTTTGAGTTAATTTTCTTGTTACTAGATAATTGGCCACATCTGCAAACCAAAGAACGTAAGTAGAAATAGTAAATAGGTTTTCATTAGTAAAATTATCATCAACTGGTGCATCATGATCTATATGAATGATTATAGACAAAAAATCAGCAACAAGATTCTCTCTCCCGTGCCTATCTAGGATAGTAATATTTAATTCTTGTAGTAGTAGCAGCCACCTGCTAACTTGAGCATTTGTAACAGGTTTATTCATTAAAAACCTAATATTTGAGTGATCAGTGTTCACAAAGACTTCATACCTAGTTATATAATGTCTAAATTTGTTGATGGCATAAACCAGTGCTAAGAAATTTTTTTCAGTCACTGTGTATTTTAGCTCGGTCGGAGAAAGGTTTTTGCTGAAAAAAATATATAGCATATGGAATTTGATTTTCTCTTTGGCCCAAAACATCCCCTGGAGATATATCTAAGGCATTGATACAAATATGGAAAGGAAGGGACCAATTTGTCCCTCTCAAAATAGGAGCAGTGAAATTGTTTTTCCACCTCCGACGGGGTCGAACCCGTGACCTCCAGGCATGCCAAGACCTAATCACCATGCACCAACCAGTCAGGCTACCATGTTATTTGTTATAACATATGATGTAATATGGTTTTAAGTTGATAGTTGGTGGGATTTTGGGGATAAGCCCCGGTCGACAAGTGGCTAGACTGTGACCAGGAGCCAAAGGGCGGAAGACTAGGGCATAGGGGATAGTGCGAGGCCACATGACGCTCCACATGACCAGGGGCCGAGGAAAAAGGGGCTGGCATGCATATATTTTACCAAATGGGTTTTGGATTATAGTATTTGGATTTTTTAAATTTTCAGCCTGATTTTAATGGATCTTTGCCCATTATTGAAGGATCTGGAGAACGATTTGAGGCCAGATTTTGGGACGAAGTTGGGATGTGAACCCCAACTGAAAATATATATAAACCAGGTATTTTTGACAGCCATGAGAGGTTCATAATAGTATAATTATGAATAATTTGTGAAGATTAATCCATTTTTATGCAGGGAAGCCATTGAGGAAGTGAACTTTGGAGGCCATTTCCGGGAGCTACGCTCAACCTTTTTCAGTGTCGTTGGTTGTGTTGGATTCTTGAGTTCGTGAAGAAAACATCTATACTATTTTGTAATCAAATTGATGTACTTTTTATGTACTTTTAAAGAATTGAATATTAATAATAAAGCCCCCCCCATTGAGACAAAGGCTCAGAGACGTAGGCAACCTTGTCGAACTCCATTAACAATATTTGGCATTATGGTTTGTTGTTATTAATGTTCATTTTATGTTCTGCATTATTTATGATGGTTGAAACATTATTTCATTAAATATTCTTCTTCTCTTCAATTTCTAAATGGTAAATCAACTCATGCAAAATACTTAACCAAGACTTTAAAAGATAATTTTCGGATCAAAGATGCATTCTTTAAATACAGTTCACAACCAAAAATGACACGGGCCAATACCAAGGGCCAATACCATGGGTTATCCATAACTAATTTATAGCATTCCACTAACCAACCTCCTAACTACTTGTGGTCCCAATAATAATGAGGGTTGACCACTTATTACAATGACAACTAACTAGTGACTAACTACGAGGGGTTAGGGATGCATCCCAAAAACTCTTTACATATTTGTACACAAAAATAGGGCTAAGTGATCTGGATTATTTTTTGAAAAAAAATGAAAGCAGAGATATTACAATCAAATACACATAAATATTGTCAGAAATAGATAAATACAACAATACTTGATTTATATTAATGAAACAAATGTACAGAGACTATAAAAATACATAGTGCAAGACTCGCTAGAATGGTGGCAGCTTTATCTTTGAGAAGACATGTGACGGCTACGCTCATTTGTAAGAACATGCTTATAATGAGGCTCTGAAGCCCTTTTTATGATAAACATGAATGTCAAAACCCTAGACATCCAAAAACCTAACTCTAGGAGATGAAGCGCCAAAAGTCATGTGGGCCCCATTGGGGTAAGTTAGTGTTGGAGTTACTTCACACACACCTAGGATTTCTTTTTCCTAAAGTATTTCCTTGTTTATTATTCATTATTCAATCTCCTATATTTTAGGAAGAATATTCCTCTAGGGAGAATATTCTCTTCAATTTTCACTTTAGTTTGATTAGTTGAGTGGAGTCTAGATGCTACATTGGTATTGTCACCATGAAACATTGGGATCATCACCATGTAATGCATAATGTACTTGGGATCATCACTAGACTAGTGAATTACTCATGATTCCCTGATCTCCTCCTGACTTCACTTTGTTTCAATCAATTAACTTAAGACAGATAGACTAGTTAACTCATCTATGTGGTAGTTCACTCCCGTAACTACCCGAGAGACTAGACTAGGTGGAATTTTACTTCCGTAACTATTGGTGGGTGTCCATCTCACTCTATACCACCACTATGCGCATTGGCTTCTCATCCAGTGTGCATTGGTTGAGTTATACAGAGTATATCATGTGTAAATTATTCATTATTCATACAATTAATGAGAATTCTTCCATTCGTTCTCTCGTGCTTCTTCTCTCTCATTTTCTCTCTGCAAATGTGTGTGTTATTTTCTAGCTAGATCTATTATGTGTAGGTTCAACAACATGGTATCAGAGTCGGTGGAATGTTAAGCAAAAGACACACCAAATTATTTTTTCTTAACCACATTTTGGATTGCCAACCTCCATCATATCTTCTTAGGACAATTGTTTCTTGGGTAGATTTTGGACAACAATTTGGAAGAGAATTGATACCAAGTTGAAGTACTCAACTACCTTCCATCCTCAGACTGATGGAAAAAATAAGGTTGTGAATAGGACGTTGGTAAAATTGTTGAGAGGATACAACAACAAAAATCCAAATACTTGGGATGAGTAGCTAGTCTACATTCAACACTCCTACAACATAGCTCTCCATTCTTCCACCAATAAATCTCCTTTTGAGAGTTATTTTGGTTATTTACCTCCTTCACCATTTGATATTGCTTATGAAAAACATAAGGAAGAAGAAAGACCACAACAATATGAACATAAGGAAAGCTTATTTGTGGACAATATTAGGAAGATACATCTAAGGGTTCAATAACACTCAAGAAGAGCCAACAATTTTACAAAGCTAGGTATGACCAACAAGAGGAGGATTATAAATTTTTGTTGGGGACAAGGTGTGTCTCTATCTCTACAATCAATTATTCAAAGAAGAAACAAATAAAATCAATCCCCTTAGATACGAACCATTTGACATCATTGAGAAGGTGAATGAGAATGCCTTCAAGATAAAAATTTCATCTTATGTGTACATTAGTTCAATGGTGAATGAGGAATATTTTAAGTTATTCAAACCTTTCATCTTGGATGAGGAGGAAGAACATTATTTTCTTCCTACAGTTGAATTCCATGCACCTCATGGTCTTTAAGATTTAAAGGAAGACAAATTTCTCCAACACAGGGTGCAGGAAACTCGCAGAGGACAACAAGAAATGTGGTAGATTGGTCTCAAAGGATAGACCCCAAGGAAAGCAAAGTCATATGAGAAGAATCATATTACAAGAAAGTTCCCTCAACCATCCTTGGTATATTTTTGGCACCAAAATCCTCCCAATGGGGATGTGTGATCTGAATTGAATCTGACAAGAATAATTGAATATCAACATAGGCTCTAAAATGATCAACATGGGAAAAATGTAAGGCTACAAACGATGAAGGAGATTAACATGTTGGTGTGAAGGGCCCAGTGCCATCACAATTGATGTCTACCTTTGTATGTAATGTAATCTTATTTTGATATGTAAATTCGGGAAGTATATTTTTGCGCGTAAAGAAATAATGCATTAAGAAAATATGAGACTTTCATGAGATATTTTTGTTAATATTATGGTAGTTGCGGGAGGTATTTACCCCCATGTGTGAACCTGACGAGAATAAAAGACTTTGGGAAGTAAGAGAAACCCTAATGAGTTGGGTAATAACCCTAGAAGCCTTGTCGGCTCAAGAAGATAATTTATATTAGGCTATTAGCCTCCAAGAGAAGAAGTCGGCTAGAAATTATAATAATATAATAAACAAACACTCATCTAGAGGAAGAAGTCGGCCCCAAAAAAATTGGCAGAACTACTATAAATATAGGGCACCAGTTCTCATTTGTCACATCTCAGAATTGTAGTTCTGCAGTTTGGTGCGCACTGCAGTTACAGTCTGGTGCGCAGGTTTGGAGGAAGAGTTGGTGCAGCTGCAGCAACAAAAATTTCTTAGTTTTGTCTTGAATATCTCTTGGCTAGTGTTTGGACTATCTGATCAGCTTTTTGTGATGCGCTATCCTTAGGGAAATATGCGCTACCCTTTGTTTGGATATCTAGCCTTAGGTTTGCTTCCGGAGGAATTCTCAATCAAGGTT
>JZKD02S0473593.1:22098-51628 GCA_000966675.3 Picea glauca
TAGTTTCTATAAAATCTTAGCCATTTTTAAGTAAAATAATTTTGTTCTTGAAATTTGGGCAAATCATTTTTAGAAAAAATGGAAATTGGCGATTTTTTTTTGGAAAAAACCATGGAAAATTAGCCCATTAGTGAAATTTAGCCCCTAAAACCATCTATGCCTAATAGAAAAAGGGAAAAATATCATCAATATGGAAACACTTGGGAGAATCATTGATATAGTAGATAATATTAGATAATAGTTCAAACTAATTGATTTTTCCATCATAATCGAATCAAAGTTAATAATTAAAAACCATCCTTGAATTAGTTGTTTTAAAACTGATCTCTACTAAGTGGCTAGTAGCTTTTAGTTAGGATGAATAAGTTTTTGAGACTGTTGTCGAACAAAATTTTTTTTCCCAACTTACTCACATAGGATTTTCCTTTCAAATTATCCTTGAACTTAGAGTTAATAAGGATGATTTTCAATTCCAAACATCCAAATTATTCCAATATTCTTAGATGAAGTAAGAGTAGGATGTTATGCCATGGTAATAATCATATTTGTGATCAGAGTACCCAGAATGAGTGACTCAAAAAATCACCAATTTTGCTTTTCAACAAAGTTGGAGCAATGACCGGGTCTGAAATCCAAAAAATAGTGGGACTTTGACTAAATATGTGGTCAGCCAATGAATTTATGAATAACATGATTTGTTATGTATCAAGACAAAAAATGATAGCAGGGACATCATGAAACTAAAGTAGCTTAGGAAAGTGTTGAGAATAGTAACCATAAGTATCACACAAAGCCCATGGGTGATTAGTATGCAAGGACTTAATACACTTAGGTGATTATTCAAGAAGAGTAACATTCACCATAGGAGTAAATGGGATATGTTATATATCCTTACTAGAGATAACATAGCTAAGAATGTAACTAGGTATCATGAGCAATAATTAAATGATGAGATATCATGAGCATTTGGTGATCCCCAAAATGAAATAATTATTTGGGATTTTCACCATAATTAAGTGATCACCATAGGAGTAGATGACTATGTTCTAGAAGGTAAGGTATGGATGGTTCCACTTATTTAAAGACAACATATGCATGCTTATCTACTTCAAGATATTTCAGCTCTTCTCGTTGTAACCCTAAACTCATGAATACAATTGTAAATTCATATCCTTCATCGTTTTTCTAAGTGAGAATGACTGCAAATGTAGAGTCATAAGAAAATGTATATACGATGAAATATTTATTAAAATCAAGGCTCACTAAAGATGGTTCTTTTGTTATTTCCTCCCTAATTTTAATTAAGGATTCTTTCTCTTTAGCACCCCATTTGAATTTAACATTCTTCTTGATCATGTCATACAAAGGCCTTACTATTTCAGAGAAAATTTGAACAAACCTACGCAAAAAAATGATTTTTCCAAGGAAAGATTTCATCAATTTCTTATTATGTGGAAAGGAAATCTTTGAAATGGTCTTTGTTCTTTCCGGGTCAATCATTTTCTCTAACTTGGATACCAAAAACCCTAGATTGTTTCCTTCATCTACTACAAAAATGGACTTCCTATAGTTAAGAGAAATTCCATATCTTCTACATCTATCAAAAATTTGTCTCAGATGATGGACATAATATTTTCTATTATTTAAAAATATAGTAACATCATTTAGGTATACTAAAACAAATTTACCAATCATTCCTCTGAATTCTATGTCCATAGCTCTCTGAAAAGTGGCCCTAGTATTTATCAATCCAAATGGAATTTTCATATAGGAATATGTTCTCCATTCAGTTTTGAAGGCAGCCTTCAATTGATCACCATGGGAAACCAGGACTTGATTGTATCTTGAAAACCATCTAAGATTAATATTATATAAGACCCATAAACACACTATAGAATCGTCTCCATGGGAGGAACATAATAGTTATCCTTTTCAAAGGCTCTATTCCAATTCCTGAAATCTACACACAATCTGATATATCCATTCTTCTTCCTCATAGGGACTAGATTGGCTATCCATTGTATATGTCTTACAGGGAAGATAATCTCAACAATGAGTAACTTTTTCAATTCCCCTTTCACTAGAGGTTTTAGATTGGGATGCATTTCCTCAATTTTTGTTGAAAGGGATTTGTGTCAGGCTTAATTGGCATTACATGTTGGATTATGTTAGTGTCAAAAGTCTTAAGATCATCATATGTCCAAGAGAATATGTCTTTGTATTCTCTGAAAATTTTGATAAAGGCATATTTTTCTGTAGGAGAGCAATTGTTCCCAAGGTTGACAGTCTAAGGATTCTTATCCATTCCCAAATTAATTACCTCATACTACACAAATGAAATATTAGTCTTGCAGTTGGTCACCTTCTTGAATTTATCTTGGAGATCATATAACTTTTCTAATCTCACCATAGAATTTGGAATTTAATTCATAGGGGTTTCTTTATCTTCAACAATTTGATATGTAGGATGTTCTTTTTGACAATTCAATCCTTGATCATGCTATACTTCATCAATGACAAAAACTTTAAAAACATCTTTATTTGCAAGAAAATTAATGATCTATTGATCATCTTCAAACACCCTCTAATTGGTTACATATTCATGTATTGAGGGCTTGTATATAAATTTCACAAAAAAAGTATTAGACATTAACCCTCCTGATGGAATCAACTTGGGAGAAGCATTAGCTCATATATTTACATAAGAATTCAAAGAACAAGGAACATGACTATCGTTAAAAGCATCGAAATTATTGATTAAATCTCATAACTCTTGCTGATAGTGTTTGAGGTGACAAAAAAGACAATGATTAGTATTTTTTACCTTCCTTATGACTATTTCAAAATCACCAAAAACTTTCAATATTTTGACCTACATGTCAACTTCCTTTCTTAACCCTTGAATCAGGGCTTCATATTCAACAATGTTATTAGTACATTAAAATTCAAGTGTACGAGATATCAATATTTTCTTACCTTTAGGATCCTTGAGAATGAAAACAACACTTGCACCCTCATTAGACTTGGATCCATAAAAAGATAAAGTCCAAATTGTTGGTTGTGGAGCCTGATTATCTTCCTGATTCAGAGGTCTTTTATTTCAGCCGTGTGTATAACCCATGAATACTTTACACCCCAGAAGTATGTATACTCTTCCACATGGGGGAGTGAAGAGGGGGCTTACCGCCTCTGTGGGGTTCGGGGGCAAGCAAGCCCCTGAAGGAAAAATTGCCTTGTAAATGTATATTGTAATTTCATTGTAAATCTAGACCGTTCATTATAAGGTCATAGATCTGACGGTAGAAGTTATGTTAGGGTTTTTTTCCCTAGAAGGCAACCCTATTTTGTGAGGGAAATGTATTACGACTTAGTATTATTGGGAATATTGTATTCAAAGAGTAGAGACTGTGAGAGAAAGAAGAGGAAGTTACATCAGGTTTAATGTAGGTTTGATCCCTTCATATGATGGATAATAATAAAGGAAGGACCTGGAAATTTCTTTGGTGGACGTAGCCCACACTCAGTGAACCATGTAAATCTGTGTTTCTATTGTATTGTGTATATTCTGTGTTTTTGTTTCCGCATTTGTTTTATTTTATTGCTCCATGGTCCTGTTTTTCTAAAACAAATGTCAATATTTACATAGAAGTTAGTATCTACATTTAAGTTAGTTTTTACATTCAGATTAGTATGTACATTTGAGTTAGTACCTTTCTTATCTACTATGTTACAATTAGCATAAGAAATCTAAGTGCAATGAAGGATTTCAGATTACTTGCTTGATTTCACATGAAAATATAGATCAACAATAAAAACTCCAAAGAAAGTGTCTAAGCTATAGTTCCCCAGAATTGAATGATTGAACATCACTGGCTCATTAGGGTCATTAAGATTAGTGACAATAGGCTTCATATATATTTCCTACTCTACCCTGATCTTATTCTTGTTGATTTTTTGTAGCTTCGAGAGGTATTCTCACTAGAGGCCAAGGTGTCAGGCATGTGGGAATTTTTGTTGGAACCATTTTTTACTTTCATTTCAATGAAATCAGCCTAGAAATGAGGCTATGGCCTCATGGGAAAGTTGATGGGCTTTGTGGGCTTGTGTGGGGGTTCCACACCCACAAATAGGATTGAAATTTTATAATTAATTGTTGAGTTTAGGAAGGGATCCTAAACTCAATAATTGGACTCATATATAAAGGAGAGATGTCATTGTGACATTAGATCATCATTGTGCATAATGGAGATAACATAAGTGAGTCTACACTTGTGCTAGGAGGCTTGGTGATTTCAACAAAAGAAAATTTTGCTAGGGGAGAAAAGCTGGCCTAAGGTTGACAATTCTCTATTTTTTGTTCTCGGAAAGGAAAGGTACACCTCACATGTGGGAGAGAGAGACAAACTCATAAGGAAGATATTGTACAAAGTGGAGAAAGTTGTATGAAGTGCTCATACATTTTTTGCATGTACATGGGTTGCAGTGGGGGAAATTGTGTACGTACATAGGTTGTTGTAGGAATATTTGTGTACATTTGTACAAACTCTTCTAGGCAGGGGTAGGTCCATATAGACTAACATCGGGTGACCTCAATAGGTTGTACATATGGTCTGCAACATATTCATGGGCATAGAATATTTCTAGTATAATTTTGAGGTTTGGTTTTCTGATTTGTATGGTTATTGGAAAATAAGGTTGTTCTCAGTTTTGGTGACTTTGGAGGACAGAGTTGTCCTCATATGTTTTTGATATATTTTTTTTGTAAGTAAGAGATTTTATATATAAAGGGCCTTCAAAAAACCAGACCAGAGGTACAAAAACTTGAAAACAACTGCACTGTAGTTACTGAATTGCCCCAATAGAGGGGAAACCAGTTCAACCAGCTAGGTAAGTCTAGCATTTGATAGTCTAACAGTCGTATAGAACAAAACTAAGCTGATTAAGCTACAGCTAAGAGAAGAAACTATTAAAAAGAAAAGAACCCCTGTGGGGTTATACACTTGGCGAGTAACCTGGCCAGGTGGCTAGAACGGCCGTGTACCAAGGCTCCTCTTCAATGGGTGTCCCTTTTCCTTCCAAATGCATGTCAGCGTCCACATTGCTCTTGTCCTTGTTGGCAGCTGGCAGGGCATCTCCAGGCAGACTATACACATGCTGGCCTGTAGCTGTCGCAACCTCTATGTCCTCATGCTTGACCTGCTCCACAACGACCTCTGCTGAACATTGTGACTGAGCATTCCTATCATCGCTCTCTGCATGGGGTTCCTCTGCTGAAGCCAGGCCTTCTAGAGTGGAGGGGAAAGCATCCTGGAAGGTGGATAAAATCTGAAGGAGGGTCAAGATCTTTCCATCCATAATCTGCAGTCGGAATTGGAGGTCCTCCATTCCCTGACAGAGTTCAAAGACCAGACCATAGAGAATGGTTAAACTTTCTTTCAGCTGCAAGTCGGTAGACACGTACGCGCTGTTTCGGGCACTTCGAAAAGGAGGTGGCTCCCCCATGGGAGGCCGTGAGGAGCCAACTACCGGTGCAAGGGAAGGTTCGATGGTTCTGGAGTTCGATGGGACAACAAGATATCATGAAAAAGAGCCCGACGAGTTTTCAGTAATGACTAAGCATTCAAACCGAGTGGCAGGCGGGGTGGAGGAGGTGAGAGGTGCTAGCTCAGACTGTAGAGGCAGCAAGGAGATCATGGATGGAGAACCAGGGGGAGAAACAGAGGCTCGAGGCTAAGGAGGATGCCATGGAGATCCTCTTCGCGACCGTCCTCTTTGACATGACATAATTTTCTTCACTTGAAGGCAGAAAATGACTAAGTGCTCCTGGAAAATGCAGAGAGCCTGGAAAGGGCCAAGGGATGTGAACACCATGAAAGTCTTGGTTAATCCATGCCAGGGTAGCGGAGGGATGTGGGAGTCGGTCCACGAGCGAGGATGAGAAACAATTGCAGATGGAAAATCCATAGAGAAGTTCGTAATGAGGGTCGGGCACACCAGAGTTAATGGTGTTGTAGTGACGTGAAGTCAAATTAATGCAGGTTCGAGGCAGTGGTCGTTGGCATGAGCTCATCACATGGCTCCCTGCCTTGTTGTCCTGACTGCTCTCCCTCTTTGCACCATTTGGCTCGCACTAACACCCCATCTGGGGGCATATGTTTTTGATATTGTATTAGCTAGGAGGGATGGTTTTGTCCTTAGGATTTCTGATGATAACAAGATTACAGAATTGAAAATATGTTTCATATGTGTTGATGATACATCTTTGATCTTTTGTGTTTTCGCTGCATATGCTTTTAGTTAATAATTTTTAGTATAGAATTGTTCAATGATAATAGCTAGGGTGTTATTGTTGGTTCACTAGGAAGAAATTTGTTAAATATGAAAATTAGTCACATAGAGTTGCATGCGAAAATTGACATGGTATATGAGCTTGGGATTTGAAGAGAAGGGGATCATCTTGAGACACATTGTTGGCTACAACACTGGAATAATGTTGTACTTAGGGGGGATTTTAAGAACCCCCCCTAAATTTAAATGTATAATAAATGGGTGAATCCCCATGATACATAGGAAAAATTGAAGGCTATTTTATCAATAATATAATAAGTATATATACTTTTTTGGCGAATCTTTTAGTCAATTATATAATCTTGTAAAAATTTGGCGAATATTTCACTGAACTATAAACTCTTGTAAAATCTTAGCGAATCTTTCACTGAATTATAAAACCTTGTAAAGTCTTGGAAATTTTTTTGATAAAGTATAAAACCATATATAATAATATGAAAATGTATTCATTAAACTGTAATATACTCGTTTTACATATTTGGAAAACTAAACATGATTTATCCATCCTCTAGATAATTATGCAAGCATTAGCGGTTATGTTCGTCAAGGTTTTCATTGTACACTCTTGCATATCCCTCTATCATTTTTGATGATATATCAACGAGATATTAAGCCACAACCATTGATCTCAAGATATCAAGATCAGATATTGATCGTTGATCACTTTGGAGATAGGTTTTTAGTCATTAGGGGATTATAAAAGCATATCTAAGAAGGGTGAGAGGCATACAATGAATGCATAGGAGCAAGAGGGAGTCTTGCTCATGTACTTGTGTCTGAGTGGGCAGGGATGAGGAAAGGGTGCAGGGGGCAACGAGGGAGATAAAAGACAGATGGGCTAGGCTATTAGATGCATCATTGTAATTCCTCTAATGGGCCATTATCCCAGGACATGAACCCAAGATTTTATTTAATAAAATAAAACTCATAATCAATTTTCCCGCAAGGGTTTTTCTAGGGGTGTTTACCCAAATCTTGAGTGAAAATGTGTTTGGTTTTTGTGTAGTGCTATCTTTTATATTTTCGTTGAAAACCTATTTGTTTTAATAATTAATAAATAGATTTTATTTGGATTTTTAGTCGTGTCCTGGGTTTAACAAGAAATTCAACACACTTCATGTGATGTGGGGTACATGGTGAAATCCTAGCGCTTTGTTGTATCCTAGATTGTTTTGGTTGATTGACAATTGGAATACTTACTATAGGTGGATGCTTGTACTCAAGATATGTGGTAGAGGAGGCACCCTTCTTATGGAGGAACTTGGAAGTTGTTTTATGTGGCATTGACATTTTATACATGGCACACATGTTGATGAGGATGAGACCTTGGCATAGGATGTGGAGTATTCTTGTGGAGGAGAACTAAGCACTAGGAGGAAGGGTAATTCTCCCTAAGAGCATTGATACCACATGACACACTTCAAGAGGTTGAGCATTTGGCTAGAGGGAATCTTGTTTGGAGGGCGCACCACTTATAGGTTGTTGTGGACTTGGTACACATGTGGAGGAGGAGAATTGGAGCTTAGGAGCTTGTCTTTTAGAGTGTGCAGCCTTGTGAAGAGGAGCACTTGACATGTGGAGACTTAGCTTGGAGACAACTATAATACAAAAACCAACAATACTTCTACAAGTTGTCTCCTACCTTTTGGCTTGCAAATCAAATTTCAAACTAATTTGATCTACGAAAATTGTTTGATAGTGAGAAGACAACATCAAAAACTTATTGATGGTCCTCCACAAAATTTAATTTTCTTGCTTGTTCACACTGCTATACTACCTCTATTACCTAAGTAAATATCCCTTCGTTGAAACCTAAAGAATTTAGTGCCTCCCTTGACACTAACAAATTACAATCCCAAATGAATAAGATTTACCAAGAGAGCATATTAGACAATTCCATCAATCCTGACTGTCATTACCTTATACTCCAGAGAAACATTAAGTTTGGATTTAGTAAAAATTAAAACTTATAAGATATCTCCATGCAGGGACACAACTAGACTTGTAGTTAGATCACAATGACAACAATATTCATTTATCTATGGGAAAAAAACATCAGGAAATGGATATATGAAAAAAGTTTACATCAAATATCAAAGGCTACCTTCTTTGGTGGAAGATCTAAACCTAAATGACCTTGTGAAATAATAATATCATTTGCCTCTCGCAATATCTCATCAAAGTGCTCCAGACCCTACAACATAAGTTGTGTGTATATTAAGATTCAAATAAGAAACTACTTCTTGTGCAGTGTGATTATCTAAGACCAATTACACACGAAAAGGAAAGTGTAAGACTAGTAGACTTCATTCAATGATCTAGAAAATACCTCTATAGTGTCAATCTTAGCAAATATTTGTGTCTCTTGAAGATTCCCAAGCCCATCAAGATACGCGCGGGTCTATACAAGACAAAAGGAGGAAATGGATTTTACATCAATTAGATGTTAGAATCGAGAAAACAAGTTTCTAAGTGGACTCTAATACATATAATACAATATGTTATTCTATAGCTTAAAGGTCATTATAAAATCCTTTTCAGATGTACAGTAGATAAGATGGTCACTATTTGAGGTTATTCAATTATAAGGGAGAAGTCCCATGTCACAGAAACAAAACAAATAATTTTTTGTCGTCATTTACTAATGAAGCCTGCAACAAAAAATATCACCTTGTTACTTCATTGTTAGTTTAGAATGATTTTCAAAAGTACATATGAAAATGCATTCATATTTGAAGTTTACTATAATGCATCTACTTGAAATTTGTCAAAGAATAAGAAGAAACACACATCATAGAAAAATATCAACCTAAAAATTAAAAGGCATAAAGTAGCACTATGAAGTTGGTTCCAGAAACGCATCTTCATAGAATTGTTTATATGTGAGATCCATCATAGTATCTAGTAACAACACAAGCTCAAAACATGAGCAAGAACGTAACTTTGATGTCATCTTTCTTACTTGTATAATTTCTTCGGCATGTCGTGTGTATAACAAAGAAAGAAAGTCAATGTTGTTTAAAACTCCCCAAGTTTCAATAACCTACAAAGTACAAACAACAATAATACATCAAATTCCAAACCTTATCAGAATCAAATCACAAGATGCACAATAAACCTTAAAACAAAAATAGACTAGTGCCCTGCATTTTGTAAGGCTACATTTACCCCACCATAAAAAAAGTTGCATTGTCCATTAATCAAAGCCATTTTGAAGAGAAAAGGTTACGACAATAAATATTAAATGCATAAATTAATTTATTTTTCACTTTAAATTCATGTCAGTTATAGACTGCATGCTTTCAGTTTATAAGGTTTAACCTAAGGGCCTCGATGAAAGCCAATACTGTCTTCTGGCATAGCTTGATGAAAATTTGAGGAAGGGTGTGTACAATCCAGATCATGCATAAATATAGGCATGCATGACCTACAAAGTACCAGTCAAAAGAAGCCCAGCATGTGTGTTGTAATTTTTCTTGATCAATATCAACTCTGAGTTGAAGACAACATTGAAATAATTGAAATTCAAAGATTAGGAATAAATAAAGAAGCCTTTTATATAAGGGAAACTAATCGATAATAAATCTAGTTTAGAGATATGTTGTCCTCCATATTAATATTCATTAGGTTGGGAACAAATAGAAAATTAGCATTAGAAAATTAGTACTCGTCATCTAACATATCTTTTTCAATGAGCTAATTATTGAGGTAAATTTATTTAAATAGCATCATAGTTCTTATTGGATTTAGTTTGATTATGAATATTGACTTTTGGCATCTACATAACTATGTTCCCCATCTCTTTGTTCATGGAAAAGAGTCCGTAGCCATGTTGAAGATGTCTTGGTATCATACAAGCATGGCCCCATTGCTAGTGAGCATCCATAGCCCAAACAAATTTACTTGTATTTCCCACACTATTAGCAGTGCTTTCAGCTTCCTTTCTTATTTGAAATTATAATCACCCTTAATATTTGTATATAAACATTACATCTACAATTGGGTGTATAGTAAGTGGGGATATATGAGAGTAGCTTTGATTTGCTAAGTAGATTCAATGCACTTTAGTTTAACTCACAAGTCTTGCCAAGATCCATCATAGTAGCAACTTTTGCTTTAATATGAGATGAATGAGGCTCAAATAAAAATATAGATAGATACTTTATTCATTTCATAGATAATTATAGTGTGTATGTTATATGAATATACATTCCACCACAACTATGAATTACTATCTACAATTAAAGACTGGATAAGGAGACTTTTTTCAGATTGAGCATCCCATGTGTCTATTACCTCATGGATGTCTTCACTGTGTTCAACCGAATTTGGGAATTCCATGTATTCAAACTCCATGTTTAATCTCTAGGGATAAGACAATAGGGTCATATATGCTCGAGGGACACTAGTATTCCAAGAAAAGTTTGAAACAATACATGCATCCTCAAAGGAAAAGTTGAATATTAAAATAGCTCATAGTAATGTACATCAACTGAATATAGTTAAAGTAACTAGGACCTAGCCAGAGTGATTTTGAGGTATTGGCTTATGTCATAAGTACTGAACTCAACTAACCAATGATTTACAGAGACTGATATCATATAAGACTTGAATTATTTTATTTTTCTTTGTTTACAATACCCCTGAGAAGTGGAGATTTCAATCTCTTCCTGTCTAGTATAAAGATTCATATCAATTGTTGTATATGAAATTTTGGTGAAAGATGGTTTTGAAAATGTATTTATTTCAATTTTATTATATTTAAAAAAATATCTATCGAATTGTTCCAATGATTTCATTTTCCTCAGCCAATGTAGAAAGAATGAACTCGATGGTAAATGTGAAGAAAAGGTTGAATCGTACGAGGAGTAATCGAGAACTATTAGATGTTGAGAGTGACATAGGTTAAGGTATTAATAAAAAATACTATATAAAGAGATACATTTTAAGGAAGGTCAAGGGTTTAATCGAGATCAACCAGCCAATCGTATTGCATGAAGCTTCAACAAAAATATATGAAAGATCAAACCGAAAATCTATTAAGAAAATATATTCAAGGTTAAGTGAATCAAGTGGATGATAAAAACAATATTGATAAGTCAAATTTTCATTTTCATCTGGTGAATCATGGGATCATGTTTCAGATTTTGTTTTTCAAATCAAGCAAAAATGTATACTTCCACTGGCACCCTACTTTACTATTGCAAACAATTTTCCCATCAAGCTTTCAATTTCAAATATTATTTTGACTTATTTTGACCAAGATCTAGGTTTCCTCTTGCCATAAAATATATGATGAGGAAAATAAGAGGTAGGTCATCAAAATCAATCATAATGGATTGCTAGAAACTCCAAACCCTAATGTTTTCAAGAAAGATCAAAGACCAATAAACTTGGATTTCTATTTAGCTATTGGTAAAGTATGATCGATTAGTTACCAAAATATTACCAAATAATATGAACAGATGAGTTTATATGAACACTTCCTTGTGACAGACCCTTAAGAAGAGAAAAGTTTAGCACTGCTTGCTGCTCTAAGGAATTTTTCCAACCTGCATAACAAAAGAGAAATTAATGTTAATAATCGTAGAAAAAGTTTTTCAAAGAGTAATTTTGCTAAGTTTCTCTACTCTTAAACTATACTAGAATAACATGAACTTATGAAAAAGGATAACACTAGTGCAGTTATTCAAGTTATGACCAAATATCACATGCTTCCTTTTGAGAAATAACATTTAGTCCTTTTCTATATATTTCCTTTAACGAGAGTCTTAGAGTCATGGCCGGGGATCATGTTCAAACTCCTAATGGAAGGGATAATTTTAAGGATGGAAATTTATATTAAAATGTAGAAACATACTCTGATATTGCTAGTCCTTAATATGCAAAATGTACAATGTTTGGCGATAGTTTTGTAAAAATATTCAAATTTCTATGAATTTTATACAGTTTCTATAAAATCTTAGCGATTTTTAAGGTAAAATAATTTTATTCTTGAAATTTGGGCAAATTATTTTTAGAAAAAATGGAAATTGGCAAATCTTTTTTTGGGAAAAACCATGGAAAATTAGCCCATGAGCAAAATTTAGCCCCTAAAAGCATCTATGCCTAATGGAAAAAGGGAAAAATATCATGAATATGGAAACGCTTGGGAGAATCATTGATATAGTAGATAATATTAGATAATGGTTCAAACTAATTGATTTTCCCATCATAATCGAATCAAAGTTAATAATTAAAAACCATCCTTGAATTAGTTGTTTTAAAACTGATCTCTACTAAGTGACGAGTAGCTTTTAGTTAGGATGAATAAGCTTTTGAGACTGTTGTCGAACAAAACTTTTTTTCCCAATTGACTCACATATGATTTTCCTTTCAAATTATCCATGAACTTAGAGTTAATAAGAATGATTTCCAATTCCAAACATCCAAATTATTCCAATATTCTTATGGGATGAAATAAGAGTAGGATGTTATGCCATGGTAATAATCATATTTGTGATCAGAGTACCAAGAATGAGTGACTCAAAAAATCACCCATTCTACTTTTCAACAAAGTTGGAGCAATGACCAGGTCTGAAATCCAAAAAATAGTGGGACTTTGACTAAATATGTGGTCAGCCAATGAATTTATGAATAACATGATTTGTTATGTATCAGGACAAAAAATGATAGCAAGGGCATCATGAAACTAAAGTATCTTAGGAAAGTGTTGAAAATAGTGACCATAAGCATCACACAAAGCACACGGGTGATTGGTATGCAAGGACTTAATACACTTAGGTGATTATTCAAGAAGAGTAACATTCACCACATGAGTAAATGGGATATGTTATATATCCTTACTAGAGATAACATAGCTAAGAATGTAACTAGGTATCATGAGAAATAATTTAATGGTGAGATATCATGAGCATTTGGTGATCCCCAAAAAGAAATAATTATTTGGGATTTTCACCATAATTAAGTGATCACCACAGGAGTAGATGACTATGTTCTAGAAGGTAACGTATGCATGGTTTCACTTATTTAAAGACAACATATGCATGCTTATCTACTTCAAGATAATTCATCTCTTCCTGTTGTAACCCTAAACTCATGAATACAATTGTAAATTCATATCCTTCATCGTTTTTCTAAGTGAGAATGACTGCAAATGTAGAGTCATAAGAAAATGTATATAAGATGAAATATTTATTAAAATAAGGGCTCATTAAAGATGGTTCTTTTGTTATTTCCTTCCTAATTTTAATTAAGGATTCTTTCTCTTTAGCACCCCATTTGAATTCAACATTCTTCTTTATCATGTCCTACAAAGGGAAAGAAACTTTGAACAAACCTACGCAAAAAAATGTTTTTTCCAAGGAAATATTGCATCGATTTCTTATTATGTGGAAAATAAATATTTGAAATTGTCTTTGTTCTTTCTAGGTCAATCATTTTCTCTAACTTGGATACCAAAAACCCTAAAATTTTTCCTTCATATACTACAAAAATGGACTTCCTATAGCTAAGAGAAATTCCATATCTTCTACATCTATCAAAAATTTGTCTCAGATGATGGACATGATATTTTCTATTATTTAAAAATATAGTAACATCATTTAGGTATACTAAAATTTTTTTACCAATCATTCCTGTGAATTCCATGTCCATAGCTCTCATAAAAGTGGCCCTTGTATTTATCAATCCAAATGGAATTTCCCTATAGGAATACGTTCTCCATTCAATTTTGAAGGAAGTCTTCAATTGATCACCATGGGAAACCAGGACTTGATTGTATCTTAAAACCATCTAAGAGTAATATCATATAACACCTATAAACACACTATAGAATCTTCTCCATGGGAGGACCATAATAGTTATCCTTTTCAAAGGCTCTATTCCAATTCTTGAAATCCACACACAATCTGATATATCCATTCTTCTTCCTCACAGGGACTAGATTGGCTATCCATTGTATATGTTTTACAGGGAAGATAATCTCAACAATGAGTAACTTTTTCAATTCCCCTTTCACTAGAGGTTTTAGATTGGGATGCATTTTCCTCAATTTTTGTTGAAAGGGATTTGTGTCAGGCTTAATTGGCATTACATGTTGGATTATGTTAGTGTCAAAAGTCTTAAGATCATCATATGTCAAAGCGAATATGTCTTTGTATTCTCTAAATTTTTTGATAAAGGCATATTTTTCTGTAGGAGAGAAATTATTCCCAAGGTTGTCAGTCTAAGGATTCTTATCCATTCCCAAATTAATTACCTCATACTACATAGATGAAATATTGGTCCTGCAATTGGTCACCTTCTTGACTTTATCTTGGAGATCATATAACTTTTCTAATATCACCATAGAATTTGGAATTTAATTCATAGGGGTTTCTTTATCTTCAACAATTTGATATGTAGGATGTTCTTTTTGACAATTCAATCCTTGATCATGCTATACTTCATCAATGACAAAATCTTTAAAAACATCTTTATTTGCAAGAAAGTTAATGATCTATTGACCATCTTCAAACACCCTCCAATTGGTTACGTATTCATGTATTGAGGGCTTGTATATAAATTCCACAAAAAAGGTATTAGTCATTAACCCTCCCGATGGAATCAACTTGGGAGAAACATCATCTGAGATATTTACATCAGAATTCAAAGAACGAGGAACATGACTATCGTTAAAAGCTTCAAAATTATTGATTAAATCCTATAAATCTTGCCGATAGTGTTTGAGGTCTCCAAAAAGACAATGATTAACATTTTTTTACCTTCCTTATGACTATTTCAAAATCACCAAAAACTTTCAATATTTTGACCTACATGTCAACTTCCTTTCTTAACCCTTGAATCAGGGCTTCATAGTCAACAATGTATTAGTACATTCAAATTCAAGTCTAAAGGATATCAATATTTTCTTACCTTTAGGATCCTTGAGAATGAAAACAACACTTGCACCCTCATTAGACTTGGATCCATCAAAAAATAAAGTCCAAATTGTTGGTTGTGGAGCCTAATTATCTTCCTAATTCAGAGGTCTTTTCTTTCAGCCGTGTGTATACCCCATGAATAATTTACATCCTAGAAGTATGTACACTCTTTTATGCGGGGGAGTGCAGAGGGGGGTTATCCCCTCTGTGGGGTCCAGGGGCAAGCGAGCCCCCGAAGGAAAAATTTCCTTGTAAATGTATATTGTAATTTCATTGTAAATCTGGACCATTCATTATAAGGTCACATATCTGACGGTAGAAGTTATGTTAGGGTTTGTTTGCCTAGAAGGAAACCCTCTTTTGTGAGGGAAATGTATTTTGGCTTAGTATTATTAGGAATATTGTATTCAGAGAGTAGAGACTGTGAGAGAAAGAAGATGAAGTTGCAACGGGTTTGTTGTAGGTTGTATCCCTTCATATGTTGGATAATAATAAAGGAAGGACCTGGAAATTTCTTTGGTGGACGTAGCCCACACTCGGTGAACCACATAAATATTTTTTTGTATTGTATTGTGTATCTTATGTGTTTTTGTTCCCGCATTTGTTTTATTTTAATGCTCCACGGTCCTGTTTTTCTAAAACAAATGTCAATATTTACATAGGAGTTAGTATCTACATTTAAGTTAGTTTTTATATTCAGATTAGTATGTACATTTGAGTTAGTATCTTTCTTATCTACTATGTTACAATTAGCATAAGAAATCTAAGTGCAATGAAGGATTTCAAATTACTTGTTTGATTTCACATGAAAATATAGATCAACAATAAAAACTCCAAAGAAAGTGTCTAAGTTATAGTTCCACAAAATTGTATGATTGAACATCATTGGCTCATTAGGGTCATTAAGATTAGTGAAAATATGCTTCATATATATTTCCTACTTTACCCTAATCTTATTCTTGTTGATTTTTTGTAGCTTCGAGAGGTATTCTCACTAGAGGCCAAGGTGTCAGGCATGTGGGAATTTTTGTTGGAACCAGTTTTGACTTTCATTTCAATGAAATCAACCTAGAAATGAGGCTATTGCCTCATGGGAAAGTTGATGGTGTTTGTGAGCTTGAGTGGGGGTGCCACACCCACAAAGAGGATTGAAATATTCTAATTAATTGTCGAGTTTAGGAAGGGATCCTAAACTCACTAATTGGACTCCTATATAAAGGAGAGATGTCATTGTGACATTAGATCATCATTGTGCATAATGGAGATAACATAAGTGAGTCTACACTTGTGCTAAGAGGCTTGGTGATTTCAACAAAGGGAAATTTTTCTAGGGGAGAAAAGTTGGCCGAAGGTTGATGACTCTCTATTTTCTATTCTCGGAAAGGAAAGGTACACCTCACGTCTGGGAGAGAGAGACAACCTCAAAAGGAATATATTGTATGAAGTGGAGCAAGTCGTATGAAGTGCTGATACCCTTTTTTCATGTACATGGGTTGCAGTGGGGGAAATTGTGTACATACATAAATTGTTGTAGGAATAGTCGTGTACATATGTACAAACTCTTCTAGGGAGGGGAGTTCCATACAGGCTAATGTTGGGTGACCTCAATAGGTTGTACATATGGTCATAAACATATTTGTGGGCATAGAATATTTCTAGGATATTTTTGAGGTTTGGTTTTCTGATTTGTATGGTTATTGGAAAATAAGGTTCTTCTCAATTTTGGTGACTTTGGAGGACAAGGTTGTCCTCATATGTTTTTGATATTGTATTGGCTAGGAGGGTTGGTTTTTTCCTTAGGATTTCTGATGATAACAAGATTACATAACTGAAAATATGTTTCATATGTGTTGATGATTCATCTTTGATATTTTTTCTTTTCGCTGCATATGCTTTTAGTTAATAATTTTCAGTATAGAATTGTTTAGTGATAATAGCTAGGGTGTTATTGTTGGTTCACTAGGAAGCAATTTGTCAGATATGAAAATTAGTCAGATAGTATTGCATGTGAAAATTGACATGGTATATGAGATTGGGATTTGAAGAGAAGGGGATCATCTTGAGACACATTGTTGGCTACAACATTGGAATACTGTTGTACTCAGGGGTGATTGTAAGAACCCCCCCTAAATTTATATGTATAATAAATGGGTGAATCCCTATGATACATAGGAAAAATTGAAGGCTATTTTATCAATAATATAATATGTATATATAATTTTTTGGTGAATCTTTTAGTCAATTATATAATATTATAAAAATTTGGTGAATATTTCAGTGAACTATAAATTCTTGTAAAATCTTGGCGAATCTTTCACTGAATTATAAAACCTTGTAAAGTCATGGAGAATATTTTGATAAAGTATAAAACCATATATAATAATATGAAAATGTATTCATTAAACTGTAATATACTAGTTTTACATATTTGGAAAAAGAAACATGATTTTTCCATCCTCTAGACGATTCTGCAAGCATTAGCGATTATGTTTGTCAAGGTTTTCATTGTACACTCTTGCATTTCCCTCTATCATTTTTTATGATATATCAATGAGAGATTAATTCACAGTCGTTGATCTCAAGAGATCATGATAAATTATTGATCATTTATCACTTTGGAGATAGGGTTTTGGTCATTAGGGGATTATAAAAGCATATCTAAGGAGGGTGAGAGGCATACAATGAATGCATAGGAGAAAGAGGGAGTCTTGCTCATGTACTTGTGTCTGAGTGGGTATGGATGAGGAAAGGGTGCAGGGGGAAATGACGGAGATAGAAGCCAGGTGGGCTAGGCTATTATATGTAGCATTGTAATTCCTCTAATGGGCCATTATCCCAGGACAAGAACCCATGATTTTATTTAATAAAATAAAACTTAGAACCGGTTTTTCCGCAAGGATTTTTCTAGGGGTGTTTACCCAAATCTCGTGTGCAAATGTGTTTGGTTTCTATGTAGTGCTTTCTCTTATATTTTCGTTGAAAACCTATTTGTTCTAATAATTAATAAATAGAGTTTATTTGGATTGTTAGTCGTGTGATGGGTTTAACAAGAAATTCAACACACTTCATGTGATGTGGGGCACATGGTGAAATCCTAGCGCTTTGTTGTATCATAGATTGTTTTGGTTGATTGACAATTGGAACACTTACTATAGGTGGATGCTTGTACTCAATATATGTGGTAGAGGAGGCACACTTCTTATGGAGGAAGTTGGAAGTTGTTTTATATGGAATTGACATTTTTTACATGGCACACATGTTGATGAGGATGAGACCTAGGAATAGGATTTGGAATTATCTTTTGGAGGATCACTAGGCACTAGGAGGAAGGGTGCTTCTCCCTAGGAGCATCGATACCACAGGGCACACTTCAAGAGGTTGAGCATTTGGCTAGAGGGAATCTTGTTTGGAGGGCGCACCACTTGTAAGTTGTTGTGGACTTGGTACACATGTGGAGGAGGGGAATTGGAGCTTAGGAGATTATCTTTTAGAGTGTGTAGCCTTGTGAAGAGGAGAACTTGACATGTGCAGCCTCAGCTTGGAGAGAACTATAATACAAAAACCAACAATACTTCTACAAGCTGTCTCCTACCTTTTGGCTTGCAAATCAAATTCCAAACTAATTTGATGTACGAAAATGTTTGATAGTGAGAAGACAACATCAAAAACTTATTGATGGTCCTCCAAAAAATTTAAGTTTCCTTCCTGTTCACACTACTATATTGCCTCTATTACCTAAGTAAATATCCCTTCTTTGAAACCGTAAAGAAATTGGAGCCTCCCTTGACACTAACAAATTACAATCCCAAATGAATAAGATTTACCAAGAGAGCATATTAGATAATTCCATCAATCCTAACTGTCATTACCTTATACTCCAAAGAAACATTAAGTTTGGATTTAGTAAAAATTCAAACTTATAAGATATCATCATGTAAGGACACAACTAGACTTGTAGTCAGATCACAATGACAACAATATTCATTTATCTATGGGAAAAAAACATTAGGAAATGGATATATGAAAAGCGTTTACATCAAATATCAATGGCTAGCTTCTCTGGTGGAAGATCTATCCCTAAATGACCCCGTGAAATAATAATACAATATTCCTCTCGCAAGATCTCATCAAAGTTCTCCAGACCCTGCAACATAAGTTGTGTGTATATTAAGACTCAAATAAGCAACTACTTCTTGTGCAGCGTGATTATCTAAGACCGATTAAACATGAAAAGGAAAGTTTAAGACTAGGAGACTTCATTCAGTGATCCAAAAAATACCTCTATAGTGTCAATCTTAGCAAATATTTGTGTCTCTTGAAGATTCCCAAGTCCATCAAGATACGTGCCGGTCTATACAAGACAAAAGGAGTAAATGGATTTTACATCAATTGGGTGTTAGAATTGAGCAAACAAATTTCTAGGTGGACTCTAATACATCTAATAAAATATGTTATTCTATAGTTTAAAGGTCAGTATAAAATCCTTTTCATATGTACAGTAGATAATATGTTCACTGTTTGAGGTTATTCAATTATAAGGGAGAAGTCCCATGTCTTAGAAACAAAACAAATAATTTTTTGTCGTCATTTACTAATGAATCCCGCAACAAAAAACATCACCTTGTTACTTCATTGTTAGTTCAGCATGATTTTCAAAAGTACATATGATAATGCATTCATATTTGAAGTTTACTATAATGCAATCTACTTGAAATTTGTCAAAGAATAAGAAGAAACATGCATCATAGAAACAAATCAACCTAAAAATTAAAAGGCATAAAGTAGCACTATGAAGTTGGTTCCAGAAACACATCTTCATAGAGTTTTTTATATGTGAGATCCATCATAGTATCTAGTAACAGCACAAGCTCAGAACATGATCAAGAACGTAAATTTGATGTCATCTTTCTTACTTGTATAATGTCTTTGGCATGTCTTGTGTATGACAAAGAAAGAAAGTCAATGTTGTTGTGAACTCCCCAAGTTGCAATAACATACAAAGTACAAAAAACAGTAATACATCAAATTCCAAACCTTTTCAGAATCAAATCACAAGATGCATAATAAACCTTAACAAAAAAATAGACTAGTGCCCTGCATTTTGTAAGGCTACATTTACCCCACCATAAAAAAAATTGCACTATCCATTAATCAAAGCCATTTTGAAGAGAAAAGGTTACCACAATAAATAATAAATGCATAAATTAATTTATTTGTCACTTTAAATTCATGTCAGTTACAGACTGCATGATTTCAGTTTATAAGGTTTAACCTAAGGGCCCTGATGAAAGCTAATATTGTCTTCTTGCATAGCTTGATGAACATTTGAGGAAGGGTGTGTACAATCCAGATCATGCATAAATATAGGCGTGGATGACCTACACTGCACAAGTCAAAAGATCTCAACATGTGTGTTGTAATTTTTCCTCATCAATATCAACTTTGACTTGAAGACAACATTGAAATAATTGAAATTCAAAGATTAGGAATAAATAAGGAAGCCTTTTAGATAAGGGAAACTAACCGACAATAAATCCAGTTTAGAGATATGCTTTCCTCCATATTAATGTTCATTACGTTGGGAATAAATATAAAATTAGCATTAGGTTTCTAACTTCTAGATGGTCTCACAATTGTTTGAATTAAGCACCCCTAGTGATAACAAAGACTGAAAATATTTTGAAAAATTGGATTCTGTGAGCTTCTAGAGGGATTATGTTGTCAAATATTGCAGATTCCCTAAGGTGAGAATTAAACAGGTGGATGATACCCCAAAAAACGTCCATTCGATTTTATAAACTACAAGTAAATCTTGTTCTAGGTGTAAAATCCAATTTACAATAATTAGCAGAGACAAATTAACTAGTGGATAGATATACAGTGAATAAAATTCTCAGCCCAATATGTCAAAAAACTATGACTTTATTATCAAGTGCTCATCTGCCACATATTTGGGATGTCATAATGTAACTAGCATTTGCATGTGTAACATCCAAGTTCAATATTTCTAGTTTATAAAGAGAACTTAGTGAGAAATGAGCAAGGTAAAAGTCATCTATATATAAAACTATTGGCTTCACATTTGAACATTCTTGTTCTGATACCCCAAATTCATAAATTAATTCATCAGGTTTCATTAGGTATATTCTCTGAAACATCGTACTATCCTTCAAGCCAGGTAATAGAAGACTCAAGAGTACTTCCATTTCTATGGAAACTGTGTGTATGCTTTGAGCCTTCCTCGTTGATAAGTTGATGTTGGATATATGATCCATTGGTTATTTATTTATGTGAACGTTGTCATAGTTTGCTTCTGCTATTTTTTCCTGTTGATAGGCATCTTTTTAAGCCTCTTGTTGACTACAAAGCCCAATTTCTTGGCTAACACTTTCTTAAACAAAGCCAAAGAATTTTTTTTGGCAAATAATGCCAAAGGGAAAAAAAATAATCTCTAAATTCATTGACAATCTATGCTCAAGCAAACTACAAATTTCTATGTGCTTCATATCCAAATAAATTCTACACCAATTGGGCTTCACATAGACCATTTTTTTCAACCCATATTTAGGCAACTATTACATTTATCAAAACTCCATAGATGACACATCCCTAGCCACTATTTATTAGTATCAGACTTGAAAACCTAGAAAAATAGTGAATTTTGATACATCTTCTACTAGAAACAGTAGAACCATTCCATCTTACCCATTTGTAATTATGTGTGCTAAACATGAAATTCCAACATTAAAAAAATTCCAGTCAGTTCTCACCATGAACCTTATGTCTAATAGCATAATAACTATATTGGAAACTAACATAGTAATCTCCATGATTGTAATTACTTACATGCTTATCTTTATCGCTTAGTGTTGGAAGGTCAATATGAACTTGAGTGACATGCATTGTAAACAATGAGCCAACAAGAGTTGCACTGTTTTTGACACAACAAACTATATCTTGATCTTTAGTATCTGCAACCTGCACTCAGATCAGTTAGCATATTTTTTCAACACTAGAGATCTATATATATCAAGATAACATGTGAAAATGTTCCTCTTCTTGGATATTCACAAACAAAACCATTCCACCTTATCCATTTGTAATTCTATGTGCTAAACATGAAATTCCAGCATTAAAACAATTCCAGTCAATTCTCACCATGAACCTTATGTCTAAAAGCATAATAACTATATTGGCAACTAACAAAGTAATCTCCACTCTTGTAATTACTTACATGCTTATTTGTGTCACTTAGTGTTGGAAGGTCAATATGAACTTGAGTGACATGCATTGTAAACAATGAACCAACAAGAGTTGCATTATTTTTGACACAACTAACTATATCTTGATCTTTAATCTCTGCAACCCGCACTCAGATCAGTTAGCATATTTTTTCAACACTTGAGATCTATATATATCAAGATAACATGTGAAAATGTTCCTCTTGGATATTCACAAACAAAACCATTCCACCTTACCCATTTGTAATTCTATGTGCTAAACATGAAATTCCAGCATTAAAACAATTACAACATTTCACTGACCCTAGAGAATTACCTATGATTATTAGGTTCATCATAGTTTGGTCCTGGAAAGAAGCAAGCACAATGGTGGAAAGAGTAAATTCTAAACAATTGAACCTGCTGCAATCTAGGGATCAAAATTGTGCTCTCTTCATCTGTAGATATTGGAGCAAGAACCAAGGTATTAGTATGATCTTTGTGGCAGTTCATGTGAGTGACAAATGGTCAAACTAAGGCGCATGGAGAAGAACACCATCAAGGATTATCTCTTGTGCCAATACATCTCATACCATACAAGGGTGGAACATACACCATGTACCCCAAATTCAAGAGTAAATAAAGCCATTGACACCTCATACACTCTCCATGCATATTTTACCCATTTACATCATTTTTCCTAAAACCCTAGCTTACCCTACGTTTTTCTAGCGTAGGCTTGTGTTTTTCCCTTTTTCATTCCTTCCCCTCACTCATTTAGTGAGATTCCACTTTCCATTACTCCCTAACATTACCCCCTACCCCCCTAAATTTTCTCAATAATTTAGGAAACCTCTAACCCATCATTCCACTTCATTTTCCAAAAATCTTTGAAGGCACATTTTCCAGAAATGACCGTTTTAGTCATTTTTTTTCCGAACATATTGTGGCAAATAAGAGATGAATATTGAGAAAATTGAGGAGTTTTGTGTTCCTAAGATGCAAAAGTACAATAACCTATTTCATATTTTACACAAGTATTACAGAATGAGAGATATATTCACATCTTCACAGCCTATTTTTTTGACTGAGCAAAGTCTTGTTTTAGACATCTTTTTGCAGAAAATATTGGGAACAACTGGAGCAGAATTTTGGGAAACTGAGAGAGTTTTGTCTAAAAAACATCTTCATCTAAAATAACCCCCCTCACGTTTTACACAACTATCTCGAATTAAGATATACAAAGGGATAACTGAACCCTATTTTTCAAAATTTCGGGAGGAAATTTATAACAAGTCTATAGAAAGCGTAGCATGGGGCACACTACGCTTTTGATGGAGGATTCCAAACGATGAATGGATTACATAATCAGATTTATCATGACTTGTACATCAAGTTTGACCTCCTGGAGAAACTTTGACCTTCAAAGTTGCTTTATTGATAGAAGCAAGGAGGAAGAGCAAACATGTCAAGTAGCATATTCATAAACTTATAGTAGTGTAGCAATTTATGGTGTATATGAAGATGTTAATGTTTGATTTGATGGACAATTTTTGACCCCTTTTTATGAAGATAAAGATCAGTCTTTGATTAACAAAAATGATAATTCAAGTTGTTATGAAGGATTCTTTGTTTAAGAGATCTTTCAGGAAAGACAAGAGCATGACTCTTGTATAGTTTCTGCCAATGATGAAGAACATATTTCAATATTAGCATATGTATAAGTGTATAGTATTGGACCAACACATGATGATTATGAATACCATGTTGAAAAGATTCAAACTAATGCATTGTTGCCACTTGTTCATAAGGATAGACATCTTAATGATATTGAACAAGAATTAGTGGAAGAAGAACAAGTAGTAAAACCTTATCTCATCGGTGAAGAAAGGATCACAAAAAATGAATTTATCCATTTAAACCCACTAGGTGCAATTCATTCTCGAATAGGTCTCTTGAAACAAAGCACATAAGGATGTTTTATGTTGCAAAGTATTCAAAGAAGTTATAGCTTGCAGCTCGAGATGAAGAGCCACAACATCAAATTGTTATTTCCACTGTTGAGAAACCCTTCTAGTGCTCTTTATTAGAGACTTTCACAAGCAAACTAAAAAAATGAGGATCCTTGATGCATTAAAATCAAGAAGCAACATAAAAAATAGAAATATCAAACCCATATACAATCGCCAATAATTACTAGCAGTAAAATTTTTATGTCTAGATTTAATGACTGTTGACAACAAAACAACAGTGGAAACTTTAGAGCATTGAAGGTATGATATAGATTGCAAGAGAAGGATTTTCACCATTGGCAATTCGAAAGAAAACATGAACCTCTATAATCAGAGTCTAAACTTTGTAATTTACTTCACACTATATACCATCCAAACAGACCCCGACAAATTCAAAGAGCTCTTCCCAAAATACAAATCCCTGTGATATCAATCCAATCATGTTTGGCATATGAGAAAAGAAGAAACTCTCATGAGTGAATTTAAATAATTCAATCCTTCAATTGTCCATCAAATGCATTCAATTAAAGAATCAACAAAATATTCAGGTATAAGACAAGCATCATCAACTTATAGGTAACCCGACCTTTATTACCAATATACTTAAGAGGTGCATATTTATGCTTACATGGATTCTCAAAAGGTCACTAGTACTACACTTGTCTCAATGTAGATCAATGATAAACATGAGGGAACATAAGAATATTTCAAACCATTAGCTGGAGTAGCAGAATCTTAAATAAATGAAGAAACATAAATACTAAACTAAGGGAGCCCCATGTTTGCCCATAAGTGATAAATGGACATATGTGATTCAAGAAATTTATGTAGCTATTTGATATTGACCCTAGAGGAGGATATTATAGTTGCATGCACCCTAGGAGCCTTAGTCCCATGTTCATGTTTATTGTCTCCCCTTTCACCTCACTAGCTTGTGCAAGCCCTTAGTGGCCATACCTTCCCACCCTTTGATTCTCTGAACCCCATCAAGGCTCAAACAAAACCCAATCCATCTACTACTTCTATTGTTGTTACTGTTGGTGATTCCCAGGATGGTACTTCCAACACATCCCTAGAAAATAATTTCAAATTTTTTCACAAGGTAGTATCTCTTCTAAATATGAATATTTTGTGATTGATATTTATATTTTTGAATATAAGGATGGTTGTTAGCAATATACACAATGAAGATTGTTTGGGTATCTTGGAAGTCACATTCATCCATCATAAGTAAAGGCCCTATTTTGATTTTCTTTAGTTACCAAGGTGCATGTGAAGCAATTGACTAATGCAGACATATGATGTGCCTGCAGAAATAATAAAGTTGTGTTTTCCCAGTCATACAAGAATTTGTTTGCTGAAAATAGAGAAGGGGTCCATTGTCCCATCTAGGTTGAATTATTCGGCCTTCCTATGCAATCTTGGCCTTGCATGAAACTCGAGCATGACAAGTAATAATAGAAAACTAGAATGGCCTAGGGCATATATTTCTAAAATAAAATACAACATAGTAACTAATGGAACTTGGAAGTGGGATTAGATCGAGGATGGGTAAACCCTCGATAATGAAGTAAAGTAAAGCCCTTTCAGAATAGGACCAAAGCTATCAAACATACCTAGATCCATTCTCTTGAAGCAAAATTTTCCACTTATCTTACCTTTATCAGAGCATAAAGCTTTAAGATCTTACCTCTTTTCTTCGGATCTGATTCCTTTCTTAGCACAAAGCTTTGCAAGTCAAGTAGAGTACTGTGCATGAGAGCAACAGATCTACGCACATAGATTTCTCTTTTTTTTTTACCAGTTCCCAACAATCACAGTTTCAGGTCCTGACAATAGAACCATTTGCTGGCATAGGGGAAGACCCGGGGTTCAATGCTTCAAAAACGCACCAAAAAAAGCCTAACTACTGACCCTTTCGACAACAACTGCGAAGCAGATGAAGTCTCACACAAGGTAGAGGCAGGGGTGGTTGCAGGACTCATGTGTATGCAACCTAGCTGGGACACAAATATGTGGTTATAGCTCTCTAACAAAGAACTTAGAAATTATCATTCATTAGTATTTAACCTTTATTCACATCACAGATAAAACCCTAATTACAGAGCATCACAGTATTCAACAGGATCTATCATATCCAAGCACTTAGCACATATAAATAGATTAGATCTAGAATTCATTCATATCATTTAGCACTAAGCTACCATATCAGATGCATATACATACATAAATATAACAAAACTATTCATAAATTACATCAATCACACAAAATAGCCATAACACGGGATATACGTGGTTCACCCCTAGCGTGGGGCTACATCCACCAACTCTTCTTATTTATTATCTTTTTCAAGTTTCTTACATGCATAGAGCCATAGATTCAACTCCACATAGGACAAGTGATCTGTGCGCACTTCACTACATCCTCCTTCCCCGAATAGATCTAGGCACAAAGACTTCTTACAATCACTTGCACTTTGTTGGCAAATGTTTAACAAGTAGCGTATGCTTGTCATTGATGGCAAGTACAACAGTGAATATGGCAAGAACAGAGTGTGCATCGATGGAAAATCAGGAACAACGTAAGCTCAGGAGAGACATCACTGAGTGTGCATGTGGAGACTCTGCAAAGGCGCAGAAGTCCAAGAATCCCTTGGGGATTCGGAAGTGAAAGCTCAGGAGGAACAATGTCAAGGAGAACACGTGCAACAAAGCTCAAGATACAGGAGTTCACAGAGGAGAAGGAAGACAAAGGTCGAGGCCATTGAGAACTTGTAATTCTCCCAAGGTTGGGAGGAAAGTGTGCAAAGCTCAGGAGGGAGCACAACTGCCGTCAGATTGGCTGAAGAAGAAGATCTAGACCGTTGGAGGAGCTCATGAGAAGCCTACAGAAGGGAGAGATCGAGAGCCATTGGATATCATTCAGAAATCCCGTCAGTCGTCAGATCGGATAGGAGCTGCACGAGGTTTACCATCAAGAAAAGCCAAGGTGAAATCCCGAAAGGAGGGTTGACTCATTGGGGTTTCACATATTGGGAATCCTGTGAGCCAATGCATTACGGCATTGAAAATCTTGAAACCCCGATGAGTGGTAAGAATGCGGTCACGGGGATAACGGACATATGGGCCGAGAGCCTAGCTAGGAGAGCTAGTGCATAAAGAATGCATCGGGATTCGAGGGATTGTGAATCCTAGGGACATATATGTTTCGACATTGGAAAGTCCGAAACCCTGATGAGGAGGTTTGGCTGCGGTCATATAGGGGGAGGTCACGTGGACCACAAGCTTAGTCGGAGGGCTAATTGAAGTTAGAGGCGTCAGATCTGAGCGCAGGGTCCGACCACCATTGGATTGAGGAAAACCTACACGATCTTTAAAAGTGCAAGGAGTAGAGGGCTCACAAATACCGGAAGCAGGAGGACCATCCATATTCAGGGGGTTATGTGGACCATTGATCCAACTCCCTATCGGGGTTTCGAGGATTGAGAGTTGGAGATGTCAAAGAATATTGACATCAAGAATCCCGAAATTGCAATGTGTGAAATCCCGACTGAACCTGAACCGTCAGATCAAGATGTGATCTAGACCGTCGATCTGACTTACGTCAGCAGACCACGTCAGCTAGGAACACATGGCACAACCAGGTAATGAAAAGTGTCAGACTGATTCAACATTTCAGGCACATGTAAGTCACGAATCAGAGTGACACGTGGCAGTATTTAACACATGTCAATCCACATGTGACATCAGCAGATGGACACCACGTTGGAGTTTCGAGGATCGCGTTTTGGAAATGTCAAAGAAACATTGCAACAGGAATCCCGATTCCTCGATATGAAAAATCGTGACTTAAATCGCAGCCGTTGAATCAAGATCAAATCTGGATCATTGATTCCAGTCAATGGAGAGGCATCGGGGATCGAGAGTTGGACATGACAAAGAATATTGACATCAAGAATCCCGATATTGCGATATGTGAAATTGCGATGTAATCTGAGCCGTCAGATTAAGGTTGAATCTGGACCGTTGATTCCAGTCCTTGTCGAAATTTCAGGGATCAAGAGTTGGACATGTCAAATATTATTGACATCAGGAATATCGATATCAGGATAGGTGAAATTGCGATGTAATCTGAACCGTCAGATCAAGTGTTGATCGAAGGGCTACTGATGCATGACACAATGAAACTACCAGAAACCATTGATGGCGTCTACTAGAGAATTCAAAGAGACCCTTGTGTGATCGCCAGAGGAGATGAAGAGTCTCCAAGCTTCGTCCAAGGGAAGGAAGACTATTCTTAGAATGGATTGACATATGGATGAGTGTGGAAGCCTGTAACTAAAAAAAAGAAGGTGAGCTCGACTGTCACAGAGAAGACGAAGAGTCTCAATTGCTAGAGAGGCTGAGGAATCTCAACATAACATCCAGTGATGCTGAACGCGTGGGAAAACGGCCAGAGAAGCTGAAGAGTCATGATGATGATCAGACAGAGCACTCGAGAGGTGGAGGATAACGATGCGGAGTCAGCATGCAGATACATTGCGAACATTGCATGCACAAGGTGCACAGAAGATATAAATACACGGTACATAGAAGAGATGAGGTTGCGGTTACTGTTGGAGGTTGTTGTGGTTGTTGTTGGTGAAGGTGATTCATGTGTGAAGAAGGAGGAGAGTGCAGTAGCTGAAGAGAATAGAAGAGGATCTGTGCAGTGAATGGACATGGTGCACAGAGTAGAAAAATTAGAAGAACATACAATGCAAGTGACGTGTGTAGAAAGGCAATGAGGCAGACAGAGAAATGAAATGCATTAGAATAGTGATGAGTCTGGTAAGCCATTGTTGAACATCATGTCACTGTAATAAGTTTCAGTAGAAAAGATTTATATTTCAGGGTGGTTGGGAGGAGCTGGGGAGGAATGGTGTCCTCAAAGGTTCAAGTGGGTGCTTGAACACAGGGAGTTGGTGCTTCCTTCTAGTTGGTGCTAGAGAAACCAGGGAGTTGGTGCTTCCTTCTAGTGGGTGCT
>JZKD02S0473593.1:53635-88238 GCA_000966675.3 Picea glauca
GTGACAGAGGCAGTAAAGATGTGCTCACATCCAAAGAATGTAAGGTAAAGGTAAACTCAGGACAAATGGTGAATAATAGTATAAGAACAAACAATAATGTTGATGTCAAATCCTCGCCTGCAAGTAAAGAAGAAGATTCAGATACAATAAAAGAATGCTTAGTCAGCATTTATCCCACGAAAGAAGTAGGAGAAGAACCATGTCATAAACAGGAAGCATAAGTCTTGAAGGTTGAGAAGACAGATACCCAAATCAAGTTCTTGAGCAGATCCATGACTCTGGACAAGGTCTTGGATAGCCAGAGATCACCAAATGACAAATCCGATATTGGACTCAACAAGGTAGAAATCAGTGCTCCTAAGAAACCTGATATAGGTCCTTCATTTGTGAGAAAGAAAAGTAGGCATGAGAGTGGGTGTAGCAGTTTTCTCCTGTGATTGAATATGGACATAAAATCCTTGGTGTAGCAGTTTACCCCTTTTAGCTCTACTTCAATGCGATCATACATGGTTTCTTGTTTTTCTTCATTATGCTATAAAATATCTTCTGATGTATCTGATACGATGACGATAATGAGGTCAATTTCATCCACCGTGAGCATAGTCTGCAACCTGGGCTTACTATTTTTTGACTTCTTCTATGATGTAGGTTTCGTTGGGGAAACCTTTCTTTTCTTGGATGTCTCTACCACTTCAAGGGGATCTGTTACTTTTCCATGCTTCTACTTGTTTTCTTCCCCATTGTCCTCTTCTTTGTCCACTTCATCATCTCCTCCCCCTTATGGTGAATCTGAACCAGTCTCTTTTGATGCATTGTTCAGCTCCTGTACCTCTTCCTTCTTCTTCCTTCTGCTAGTGTTGGGTGCATCATAATCTTTGCGAGTGACCACAATAATTCCAATGAGGTCGGGGTCAGACAGTTCTACCCGGTTGACTGGTCTAAGGAGCTCTACAGGCCATTCCTTAGTTATTTTTTCCATGTCCTCCTCTGTGAGCTTGTAGTAGGATTGAAGCTCTTCTTTATGTTCATCTCCATGCGCAGTGATATAAATAAAATGTCTATCTGCATGGAACTTGACAAAGGGATTGAACCTATGTAGCGTGTTCAACGTCATGCAAGGGAAAGACTCAATATCCCTCTTCAACTGCACGTAATAGGTGTGAAACACTGCGTTTGACTTCCATTGTTTATCCATGTCGCTTGAATACTAGAGCGTAGTGAACTTCGTAGATAACTAATTGGATGGCTCAATTTCAGAGAAGGTAAGACCTTTCGGCATTTCCCAAGAAATGAAGGCAATGAGAATCAATAGCCAACTGAAATGGAAGTCGTAGCCTTGATCCTAAGCTTCACAACAGTCTTGTTCTAACTGGTTGACGAGGTAGCTCACCCAGTTCATTTGTAGCCCTTCAATGCATTTTCCTGCGAGGTCAACAACGAACCCTGTGACCTGCATGGGTTTGTTCTTCCTTACTAGATTACCAACGATCAATTGAGAGGCTAGGTGCACTGCACCATTCTGGATGGAGGCTACCTTGTAGCCTCGCTTCCCCTTTTCCACATCACCATAGGTGTATTTTATTTTCTACGCCAGGGTGCGATCTACAACCTTCCTTGGATACAATTCTTGTGGGTCTGGTCCTTGCCTTCTTAATCTAGTGATCCTATGTATCAAAACTGGATATACAGTAATGCGTCTGTCCAGCCATAGATAACCACCATGGAAGCACGACAGTAGGAGATTAATGCACATTTTAACCTCCTGATGCCTTCCAAAGTGGGGTATTTTCATTACATTCAGGATGGTGGACCTCGTGTGGTCCATGGTTGGGGGATTATATTCAACTTCTTCCCCTTTGTACTGGTCAAATATTTATGAGGTGCGAGCATGTTGTAGTTCTTGCAATCTCCCAAGTCTAAGTCACTGATGTTCAACATCATAATCCTCTCCAACTGCGGTTTGACTACGCGTATCCCCTTCGAGAGATATGCATTAATCAAGGTGCAGTTGAAGTCCCTCGGGACACTGTCATGACTCATCATGCCAACCAGAGGCGGGATGTAGTCGGGCAGGATGGATGGGATGAGCTTCACATTCACCAAGTCATACCGATGCTTGGTTCATTTCTTTGTCGCAACTCAGGGTGGTCCAGATCCACGAGTAGCCAACGATGATGCTTGCACTCCTCTCGTCGATGAGGCTTGGATTCCTGTGGACATGACCTTCTTCACCATGAGGTCTATGAGAATTTCTTCAACTATTTTCTCTACTGTGCTCAAGTCATCCAACATGCATGCTTGAGATCAGATATCTCGGGTCGATGAACAAACAAGGTAATAGAACAGATGATGAGGTCTCAATAAGCACAGTACGGTTATAGTTATCTCTCAGCAGGATCAAATAATCACAATTGGAAAAAGTGTTCTTGGTGCAACATTCGACGGGATAAATAGACAACGACGTAACAGATCCCTCCAACGGACAAGAAATCATTCATCAATGAGATTCCATTCTTTGGGGTGTGGTCTCAATGGTTCGGTGGTGATATTTTTGGCCATAATTGTGTTTCTAGCCATTCTAGAGCATCGGTCTAATAGTCGGGATGCCTCCAATGGTTATATTTCTTTGTCATGGAAAAGTGCCAATCTGCGTTGTTCTGATATTCCGACGGAGTTCAAATTCTGCAAACCTTCTTTCTGCAAAGTCCCCTCTAGAACTTCCTATAATTTTCCCAACTTAGCTTTCTTCTTGCTGATCTTTCTAGATTTCTTTCCCATGATATGAGTTACTGGGTTCCTCTTTCCATTCTGATTCTTATTGGTACTTAACATAGTAACTTCACATTGATGAGATTATTTCATAGGATTCTAGCGTAATACTTCTTCTTTTTTTGGAGTAGGTGCTCTACTCTCTTGCATGGATAAGTTTCTTCATCCTTCCTGCGATCTGTCAACTTCAATAGTGAAGTCTCTGGCTCTTAGTAGCTTCCACTTGTCCTCCTTCTCTTCTATTAAACACGTTATTCCCATAGCCATGAAATCTCTGAGTTCTTTCTTTTGTTGTTCTAGGGCTTCTTCTTCTTCTTTCCTTCGGATATGATCTTTTTCAACCCAGGTCTTACCTAGCAAAAGAGAAAATGGGGTGTTGTTTTCAACAAACTTAATGACCTTGAATTCTTCCTCTGTCAAAGATCCATGAGAATTCATAGGTATCTGGGTAAGTCTTCCACATAGGGTTATCAATTTTCCTTTAAACAATCTGATTCCTCCTAGTGAAGGAATCAGAGTTGGCTTTCCCAAAATTTCCCAAGTTCTTTCTGTCAGGATATTCACTTGTGTTTCTACATCCAATACATAGTCTATGTCAAAGTCTCATATTCTTTTTTCTATTCACTCTTTCTCTTTTAAGATCTTTGATAAAATGGTGTCTTTGTGATCATTCAATGTTTCTTGCATCTGTAATAGTATAGCTTCTGGTTCTTTCTGGTTCTTTAGCATATTCTTAGTCTCTTGGCCTTCCTTAGGGTTTTCTTGTCTCATGGTCATCTTTTCAACTTTAGAAATCATTCTAGGGAAATCCAAAACTTCATGATCCAAAACTTTACAACAAAGACAACTAGGGTTTCTATCAGGGCATTCCTTAGCAATTATTACAAAGAGTTAATCCTCTCTTTCTCTTAAATAATCCCCAACATTTCTTGTACTGCGCACTGATATCACAGTGATGAACCTCCAAAAAATTATTTCTAGGATCCTGCATCCACTTGTTAGTAAAAACATTCTTTCTATGCATAGGAATAACATATCTTTCAGTATTTCTATCATATCGATTCATATCATGTCTTCTTCTTTCTTCTAACAGTGCCCTAGTTTTCAGATTAGGACCAAACCTATCAAACATACCTAGATCCATTCTCTCGAAGCAAAATTTTCCACTTATCTTACATTTATCAGAGCACAAAGATTTAAGATATTACCTCTTTTCTTTGGATCCCATTCCTTTCTTAGCACAGATGTTCACAAGTCAACTAGAGTACTGCGCACTAGAGCAATGGATCTATGCACAAATATTTCTCTTATTTTTTTTTCCAATTCCCAACAATCGTAGATTGAGGTCCTGGCAACGGAACCATTTTTTTTCACAGGGGAAGACCCAGGGTTCAACACTTCAACAATAAACCAACAAAACCCTAAATACCGACCCTTTCGGCAACACCTACGAAGAAGATGAAGTCTCACCCGAGGTAGAGGAAGGGGTGGTTGTAGGACTCAAGTGTCAACAACCTAGCTAGGATACAGATCTGTGATTACAGCTCTCTAATAAAGCACTTAGAAATTATCATTCATTTGTATTTAACCTTTATTCACATCACAGATAAAACCCTAATTACATAGCAACACAGTATTCAACAGGATCTATCGTATCCAAGTACTTAGCACATAGAAATAGATTAGATCTAGCACTCATTCATATCATTAAGCACTAAGCTACCATATTAGATGCATCTAGATACATAAATATAACAACATTAAGCATAAATCACATAAATCACACAAAATAAACATAACACAGGATATACGTGGTTCACCCCCAGCGTGGGGCTACGCCCACCGACTCTTCTTCTTCTTTATTATCTTATTCAAGCTTCTTACATGCACATAGCCACATAGTCAACTCCACATAGGACAGGTGATCTGCGCACACTTTGCCAGATCCTCCTTCCCCAAGTATATCTAGGAACAAATCCTTCTTACAATCAATTGCACTTAGCTCTGCAGGTTCTCAACACACAGTATGCATAGATCTAACTCAATCACATAGCCCCCACTTACATCATTTTCACTTATCTAACCTTAGCACTAAGACAAATAACTCACTTCCTTTCCTTTTTCTTCTTACATCGCCTAGATATCTATTTATACTCTACAAAATGGGCCTAAACATGGGTAAAACCCATGGACCGACATACCATCCCTGTTACATAAACCCTAAACCCAAAAATCCCTAAAAAAGGGGCCGAGATCTAATGATTTCCGCCTTTGATTAGCCTATCAAAGTCCCAAAATTGGTCAAACATGACCAATGTTTCCACAAAACCTGGTCAAGGGCCATCAGTGACTATGCTTCACAGTGTGCACTGTTATCCCCGTTTTCTAGGGATAACTAGGAGACCATGTCTCGAGGCCCACAAGTCCTAGACATGGAGTACTGAGAGTAGAATTGACCTGAGCATGGCCCTCGAGGGCCCATCTTTCTTCTTCTTCATAAAACTTGTCCTGTCAGCAACAATAACATCCATCACCTTCGGCTTGGACTTGTATCAGAGAAGACTCTTGCTCCATGAGGTAGTTGGTCCAGGTATCATGGTATGTGTCATATTTTATCATTATAACCTTCAGATATATGCATCAAATTCCTTTTATTTATGACAAATGCGTGTATCTTACACTGACCCACTTGACCATGGTTGGGGGGATTGATAGGGTACCCTAGCAAGCTTGTACCCATAGGTTTTGGTTACCCACCAGGGGGGATTTTGAAGGGCCATCGTTCACTCCCATCATATCATCACTCTTACATCTTATCTCCCACTCATCTATCCCATTCCCCTAGTCTGGACATTAGGATGACCTGTTTGTGGGGTTACACCTTATCTCGTGGGAAGAAGGGGCTAAAGGCCCAGAAGGTAAAAGCAACTAGTAAAAGATAAAAGCCATAAAAATAAAACCTAGAGATGCCTCGCCCAGGGATCCCTGAGAAGGAAATAAAAACCCTCTCAACAAGAAACAAGAGGGACCCAAAGAAAAATGACAAAACAAGACCTAGCTAAAGAGGATGGGGGTTCTCATTATGAGCCAACCGATTATGTTCATGGGTACCTAGCAGTATGACATTGCCATTATCTGGTTACCATGCCAGGGCAGTGACCTTTGGTTGCATGGCCAAGGGAAAGGGGGTCTCATCACGAGCCAGCCTTTTCATCTCTGTGAAAGTACTTGTGGGTAACACTATTAGCTCTGGTCACCACGCCAAGGTAGTGTCCTCTAGTTAGACCTTGAAAAAAAAAAAAAAAGCATTAAAGAAAAGAAAGAATAAAGGCAATAAAGGGCTTGGAAAGAATTGCATCCATGATAGGTACAACTCACCTTCTACAAAGGCACCCACATGTAATATCACCCCTTTCTTTCACTCTACCTCTATGTCTAGAAATCCTTTGACCACATCACCTCGTGTTACATGGCTTAGATGATATCCTCTGGAAACTTTCCTTCTCTTTTGGATGCTGGCCCAATAGGGCATTTTGTCTTTTGCTTCGGCTTTGTATAGTAGGTCACTGTAGTGTCCTTGAGCTATTGGATGATATATCAGGGGTTTTATGCATGCATTTGATAAAATTAATGATGAAATGTGATTGACATTTCTATGACCCCTGTGACTAATGAGCGCATGGAGGGTGAAGTTTTTGATATGTAGGATCATGCCCAATGGACAAGTACCAGTTGGACCGGTACACATGGGGAGATGATTAGTTTAGACCTCCATGGGGCTAAAGAGCCCATCAGATGGTTGTTGGGACCCCATCAGGGATAGAGACAGGACAATGATTGGTCGAGCCTTTGCACTAGAGAAGAAGGAGAACGTTTTTATCTAGGACACCTTAGCTGAGCCCAGCCCAGGGGGGTGAGCCACTATAGGTGGAACGTGCCCCCTTTGATGCCCCAGGACGTCATCTAGGAGCCATGACGTCACCTCTAGTGTATGGCATCTTGACAGAGCAGTTTGGCATGTGTGGCATAGTTTGGAGGGCCAAGGAGGGCCAACGTTTGTCATCTTGTGGCATTTTTCCCTAAAAGGGGCCAATGTCTCCCTTAGAGGGGCTTGATGTCCTGTTTATTGCTCATTTAGGGTTTCATTTAACAGTTTAATGTAAAACAATATGATTTTTGGTTTGTAGCCTTGTCGGCTATTTTTAATGACCTAAAATTAATTAAAAGGTCATGATACACTATATATTGAGGATGTTTTCCCCTCATTTGAATAGAACACAACAACTCACACTTGTGAGGTCTAATTTTTGCACCCTACTAGGGTAATTTTGTCTTCTAAGTGAGGCACACTTGTTGAAGGAAAGATGTTTTGGCATCTTTTGGCATTTCTCTTCAAGGAAGGTTTACAAATAGGGTTTGCACATGCTTTTCTTCATGATATGTAAGTGTTTTTTTTGCAAAACTTATTAATTGAATGGTTGTAGGTTTAAATTCTTGCATTTACTAATAAAATTTCTGATTTTGAAACCCTAGGTAACAAGCACACAAGTAGGTCCTTGTTTCAGGTCCCCTTAGGGAGAAATTTTTAAGCCATTGAAGAAGAAAGATTGAGCCTAGCCTTTGCTACACTCCTCTTGCTTTTTCCCTTAAGCTAGCTTGATTTTAAAGGTTGAAAAGGGGGTGATGTCCTAGGCATAGGTTATCTACACCTAGGGCTGCCATCTTCTAGGGTTTGAAAGCCTTGCCATTGCAACACTTTCTCTCACCTCATCCTCTAGTTAGAATTATTATTTATGCTAGCCGTTTTTCCAAATTGATCTAAAGAAGGAGGAAAGAGCATGAGGCCTTGCTTAAGAAACACTGGAGTGAGCCTCTTTCTCCTAGGGTTTTGGTTCTAGGGCCCTACCATTGTAGCACTCTATAACCCTTCCCTCTTGTCATTGGTCTTTATCCTTTCAAAACTTTGTGCCCTCTTCTTGTTTGACTCCATCTACCCTTAGGAACTTATCTTAGACACACAACGTTGAGGTCATAGTGTCCAAAACAAACTCTTAAAACTTTAATTATTGAAACCCTAACTAACAAACTAACCCTAATTAAGGCTGACATCACAGTTGGTTATCTCATCTTGACGCAACATTTGTCTTCTATAAGCAATTGGATGATGATCTAAAGCATTTATTGAGTAAAGTGTTGGTTGGATACATTGTTGGCTTAATCATCTTGATAGTCATTGATGAATTGATGCTTTTTCATAGCTAATTGATAAGACGTTGACCTCATTGATATATATTGGTTTGGATTGCTTATTAATTGATATCAGATAGTCATATGAAGTACTAACCCACTGAAATATAGCCTGCATATATTTTTTATTGTTGTCTTCTTCTGGGTAGGTGTTCTCTTTGGGCATACACTTCTTTATTGGCTGATTAGATGGACCTTTTGATCTTGGTGGTAACCTGTGAGGAGGAAACTTTAACCTTGACTTTATAACCTTAGCCTCTTCAAAACCCCAGGTTATCGAGGACGTCTCCCCTGGGTTAACCTCCCTAAATAGAAAGAACCTCCTCATCGTGGTGACATTGGGTGGGGAAGGTTCCTGTTACGCCAGTTTGGCCTCTATCCTTTAGCCTTTAAACCTAAGCTACAAACTGTGTGATAACATTTTGGCACTGTTGTCAGGGAACACTGAGTCAATCTTCCTCAATGACAAATCTTTGGTAAGCGTTGCCTCAAAGACGTTTTCTTACAAATATTACCTGGTGACTCCACTAAGCTTTTATTCCCCTTTTCTTTGATAGTTTCAAGAAAATTATCTGGCGACTCCATCAATGACGACCCATAGTGGGCGACAATACTCAAATCCCTCGTCACTTTAACAAGCTCTCCACCCCCAATTAATCTTGATCCTCACAAGTGGTCTTACTCAGAGAGTTTCAACTATTTCGACTTCAGTAACAGCCAAGGGGGGCTGCATGACTTACCTAAGGATGCAAACTATTGTCTACCTTTCTTCGCAGGAAAGGGCATCCCTGGAAACTCACATTGGATCCAGTTCTGCAATAGTTTTGATTTTCATTTGGCTGGTCAAGATCACCCTGATGTCTTCATGAGACTCTTTGCAAGTTCCCTTATAGGAGATGCTAAAGTTTGGATTGATAGGTGTCCTAAAGGAAGTATAAAAAACCCTAAAGAACTACAAAAGGCCTTTAAAATAAGGTGGTGTGATAGTGAGCATTCACAAGACTCCTTTTCCCAATACTTTATCATTTGCAAAGGACCCTGTGAGAGTGTCATAGATTTCAGTGATAGGTTCAACCTCCTCCTCAAAAGGGTCTGATCAAAGGTGGGCTCAGAACAAGCCATCATCGATCAGTTCTTGTCCTCCTTAGAAGGAACTGTACAATTCAATGTTAAGGACCGGTCACCAACAACTTTAGAAGAAGCGCAAGACCTGGCCTTTCGGATTGAAAGGAACCTTGATTTTGATAATTACATTTATCAAAGAAGTCTTACACAAAATTGTGAACTATGGGATAATGGTAATGAGCCTATGGTAAAACTTGAGCCTCCAAGGATCCTCCAGGTTGAGCTCGCTCCCACTAAGAGGAAATGGAGCTTTTCCCATGAAAGTGTTATGCCTTCCCAAGAACCCCCTTTGAAAAGGATCCACCCTAAATATGAAGTTGAGGCTACCTTACCCGAAAATGTTAGGCCAAGTCTTCCTGAAGATTTCTCTTTCTTTATCCACCAAGTGGGACACCCTGTTTCCACAGTTTGCGAGTTCACACCTTTTTATGTCTCCCTCCGAGTCAAAGATTCTCTCATCTGAAACTGTCTCCTACACCCAAGTGCCACAACCAACATAATGACGGAATAATTTATGCATCAATTGGGTCTGAAGATCTCATGAACAAATACCGGAGGTGACTTTGTGAAAGGAATCATTAACAACCTCAAGGCGGCCATTGACTCCTGCCCTAGTGCCCCTTTCTTGATAAATGTGGTCATCGTAGATGATGTAAACAATTTTGGGATTATTCTTCACAAAGATCTCATAGAGCAATTGAATGGAAGTATTTACAAGAAGAAATCCAAAGCAGCCATCCCTCATCCTAAAGGAGGATTCTTTACTGTCTATAATGAGCCCCTCGTTGGCTCCCCGGTTGAGACCTCTAATGAAGCAAATGACCAACTTTTATGCATCAATAGAGGCCTTAATGATTGGTTCATCCAGGAAGGAAGTTAGATATGGATACCGTTGAAGAAATCGAAGGAATCTGGACCTTGGAATTCGATGGATCACACTCAAGCTCTGGATCAGGTGCTAGAATAGTTTTGACATTCCCTTCAGGTGAGGTTTTTTACCATTCATATAGGCTGGAATTCCATTGCACCAACAATATAGTCGAGTATGAAGCCTTGATTCTAGGACTCAATCTAGCAATTGAAAAAGGTGTTACAATCCTGGAAGTAAAAGGGGACTCGGAACTCATTGTGTCGCAAGTTTTGATGAGGTTTGCCACTAAAAATGAGAAGTTGAAAAAGTATCGAGATGTGGCTCAAACCCTTTCAAAATCCTTCATAAAAGTGTCAATCAAAGCCATTCCTCAAGAATAAAACCATGTGGCTAATGCTTTGGCTATATCCGCCTCTACTTTACAACCATGTGAGGGACCTTTTCACCACCTATGCAAGATGGAGGTTCTCTTTAGGCCTTCTGTTCCTGACAATTTGGAACATTGGCAGGTGTTCGAGGATGATGATCAAATTATCAGATTCATGGAGAACAACAAGGAATTTACCAATTCACAAGTTGCTTTCCTGGCCGACTCTATGGATTTGGAAGTCATCAACCTGCAAAACAATACCTTACCAATGGGTTGTATTCCCCTAGAAAACCTTTTTGACAGTCATGATTTTTTCAAGGGAAAGAGAACCAACAAGCAAGATGAAGAGGCCTTGGAATTCAATATCAGTATAGAGATGGACCCAAGGATGGTCAAAATAGGAAAAGGGACCACTGAGAAAAAAAGAAAGGAGATATTAGCGCTCATTAGAGAATTCATGGATAACTTTTCTTGGAACTACGATGATTTGAAGGCCTATAGGGGGGATGTCATCCAACACGCCTTACCTTTGGTAGAAGGAGCCAAGCCATTCCAACAAAAGCTAAGGCATATCAACTCGAAGTTGGCGAGCCAGATGCAAAAGGAGCTCCAAAATATGGTTGACGCTGGTATCATAGCCCCTATCAGGTACTCTTCTTGGATGTCAAACTTGGTAGTTGTTCGGAAGAAAAATGGTGATATCCGCCTGTGTGTTGATTTCCACAACCTCAACCAGTTGTCTTTAAAGGATAATTATCCCCTTCCAAACATGGAACATTTTCTTCAGCGAGTCATAGGGGCAGGGATGATGTCTATGCTAGATGGGTTCTCAGGGTACAACCATGTCTTGCTCAAAAGGGAAGACCAACTCAAAACTACATTCACTGCACCTTGGGGAATTTTTATGTACTTAAGGATGTTGTTCGGTCTTATGAACGCTGGTGCCACTTTTCAGAGAGCAATGGAATTTGCCTTTAGATACCTCATACAAAATATCATATAAAGTTACCAAGACAACCTTACAGTTGTGTCCAAGAATAGGAAAGGCTATCTCTCCCACCTTAGGATTGTTTTTGAGCGATGCAGAAAGTATGGTATCTCACTCAATCCTAAGAATTTTTTTTTTGGGATTCACGAAGGAAAATTTTTAGGACACGTGGCCTCACAAGGAGGAGTCTCCATTGATCCTAAAAGAGTCTAGTCAATAAAGGATGTCTGCCCTCCGGCCAACAAAAAGGCCTTGCAATCTTTTCTCGGGAAAATCAACTTCATTCGTAGATTTGTGCCAAATTTTGCTGAGAGGATAAAACCTTTGAGTGCTCTGTTGAAAAAGGATGTTGCTTTTAGGTGGGGAAATGATACCAACAAATATTTTGAAGATATAAAAAATGCTATCTCCCAAGCCCCTGTCTTGATTAGTCCTGATTTTTCACAGGATTACATAATATTCTCGTTTGCATCCCAGGATACTATTACAGGTGTCCTGATGCAAAAGGACACTGATAACTATGAACACCCCATGGCCTTTATGAGAAAATTCCTAAGAGACTCAGAGTTAAAATACTCCATCATAGAGAAACAAGCCTATGCCTTGGTCAAGTCCCTCAAACACTTCATGAACTACATCGGTTACAATAAAATCAAGGCTTATGTCCCATACCCACCTGTGAAGGACATTTTATCGCAACAAGACTGCATGGGTACTCGAGGGAAGTGGGTTTCCAAAATCAGGGAGTATGAATTAGAAATAAAACCCACCAAGATAATAAAAGGACAAGGTTTGGCCCAGATGATGACTGAAAGCAATCAGGAAGCCATACAGATGGGTGAGAGTGAGCAGGTAAATGTAATGATTAGTGAACTAGAACATGACGAATTGTACTCCGATATCATTTATTATCTAAAGAAATTGTCTTGCCCCGATCACTTAGTGGATTACAAGAGAAGGGATTTTAGATTGAGAGCTATGAAATACTACTTTACTGAAGACAGACTTGGATGGAAAAATCCTGATGGTGTTATACTTCGATGTGTAAACAAGGAAGAGGCAAAGAAGATACTGGAAGAATTGCATTCTGGGCATTGTGGTGGACATTTTGCTGCTTGTACTACTGCCCATAAGATTTTAAGGGCTGGCTATTATTGTCCAACACTTTTTTCAGACACTTACCAACACGTCCGATCTTGCCAACCTTGCCAGTGCTTCTCCAGCAAACCAAGACTCCTAGCACAACCCTTAAAACCAGTGGTGGTAGAGGCACCCTTTCAATAATGGGATTTGGATTTTGATGGTGAGTTCAAAGACAATTCAAGTAATGGCTATTGGTGGATCCTAACAACTACAAACTATTTCACCAGATGGGTTGAATCAATTCCTACAAAAAGGGCCACCGAGGAAGTAGTCATGAATTTCTTGGAAGATCGGATCATAACTACATTCGGTACCCCTTCCAAGATCACTACAGATAATGCCAAAGCTTTCAGCTCCTATTCTCTGGTAGAATTTTGTTTTAAATATGAAATTACCCTATCCCATTCCTTCAACTACTATCCACAAGGAAACGGATTAGCAGAATCAACCAACAAGAACCTCATGAATATTCTAAAGAAGGTTGTCGGAGAGAATAAAAAGTCATGGGATAGAAAAATAAAATACGCAGTATGGGCGGATCGAATAATGACAAAAACTTCCACAGGAAAAACTCCTTTTGAGCTGGTATATGGACTTGAAGCAAAACTTCCTATGAACCTCCAAATCCCTATCCTTCATTTTTCTCAACAATACACCACAGATGTAGAAGAAATCCAAGGAAGGATCAATCAGCTGCTAGAGCTAGATGAGATGCGGAGAGGTGCCTTGGGTCAAATGAAGAGAAATCAAGAAAAGATAAAGAACACCTTTGATCATAAGGCCAAGGAAAGAAATTTTTCCAAAGGAGATCTTGTCCTCCTATGGGATAAAAGAAAAGAAAAGCCTGGTATGCACAAAAAATTCAACAGTCTATGGGGAGGCCCTTATAAAATCATGAGTTGTGTAGGTACAAATTCTTTCAACCTAGAGACCATGGAAGGAGAAGTCCTGAAGATGGCAGTAAACTCTTTACATATCAAGCGTTACTACCCTCCAGAGACCTGACTCCATAGGTAAGTATAGGTAGGTACGCATTCTTCCGTGTATTATACCATTTGCATTTCATGTTAGTTTTCTTCCTCACTTGCATATTGATTGTTTTATTTTAGTCATATACATATATTATATTTGAGGGGTGGAAATACCACCCCACCTTTGTTACTGATTCCCTTTTTGAGTCTGAGCAGGTCTGCAGGTCATGCCAGAGATGTTGAGGTTCTCATGCACTCTACGGTGAGCACATGTCCCCGAGTTGGAGCCATATGTTATCCCCGTTTTCTAGGGATAACTAGGAGATCATGTCTCGAGGCCCACAGGTCCTAGACATGGAGTACCGAGAGCAGGATTGACCTGAGCATGGCCCCGGAGGGCCCATCTTTCTTCTTCTTCATCAGACTTGTCCTGTCAGTAGTAGTAGCATCCATCACCTTTGTCTTGGACTTGTATCAAAGAAGATTCTTGCTCCATGAGGTAGTTGTTCTAGGTATCATGGTATGTGTTATATTTGATCATAATAACCTTCAAATATATGCATCAAATTCCTTTTATTTCTGACGACTGCTTGGATCTTACACTAACCTAGTTGACCATGGTTAGGGGGATTGATAGGGCACCCTAGCAAGCTTGTACCCATAAATTTTGGTTAGCCACTAGGGGGGATTTTGAAGGGCAATTGTCCGCTCCCATCATATCATCACTCTTACATCTTATCTCCCACTCATCTATCCCATTCCCCTAGTTCGGACATTAGGATGACCTGTTTGTGGGGTTACACCTTATCTTGTGGGAAGAAGGGGCTAAAGGCCCAAAAGGTAAAAGCAGATGGTAAAAAATAAAAGCCATAAAAATAAAACCTAGAGATGCCTCACCCAGGGATCCCCGAGAAGGTAATAAAAAGCCTCTCAAAAAGAAACAAGAGGGACCCAAAGAAAAATGACAAAACAATACCTAGCCAAAGAGGATGGGGGGTCTCATTACGAGTCAGCCCATTATGTTCATGGGTACCTAGCAGTATGACATTTCCATTATCTGGTTACCACGCCAGGGCAGTGACCTTTGGTTGCATGGACAAGGAAAAGGGGGTCTCATCACGAGACAACCTTATCATATCTGTGAAAGTACTTGTGGGTAGCATTGTCAGCTCTGGTCACCATGCCAAGGTAGTGTCCTCTAGTTAGACCTTGAAATAAAAAAATAAAAAAATGCATTAAAGAAAAGAAAGAATAAAGGCAATAAAGGGCTTGGAAAGAATTGCATCCATGACAGGTACAACTCACCTTCTACAAAGGCACCCACATGTAATATCACCCCTATCTTTCACTCTACCTATATGTCTAGACATCCTTTGACCACATCACCTCGTGTTACATGGCTTGGATGATATCCTCTAGAAACTTTCCTTCTCTTATGGATGCTGGCCCAATAGGGAATTTTGTCTTTTTCTTCGGCTTTGTATAGTAGGTCATTGTAATGTCTTTGAGCTATTGGATGATATATCAGGGGTTTTATGCATGCATTTGATAAAATTAATTATGAAATGTGATTGACATTTCTATGATCCCTGTGACTAATGAGCCCATGGAGGGTGAAGTTTTTGATGTGCAGGATCATGCTCGACGGACAGGTACCAGTTGGACCGGTACACATGGGGAGATGATTAGTTCGGACCTCCGTGGGGATGAAGAGCCCATCAGATGGTTGTTGGGATCCCATCAGGGGCAGAGATAGGACAATGATTGGTTGAGCCTTTGCACTAGAGAAGAAGGAGAATGTTTTTATCTAGGACGCCTTGGCTGAGACCAGCCCAGGGGAGTTGATCCACTACACGTGGAACATGCCCCTTTTGATGCCCCAGGACGTCATCTAGGAGCCATGACATCACCTCCAGTGTATGGCATCTTGACATAGCAGTTTGGCATGTGTGGAAAAGTTTGGAGGCCCAAGGAGGGCCAATGTTTGTCATCTTGTGTTGCATTTTTCCCTAAAAGGGGCCAACATCTCCCTCAAAGGGGCTTGACATCCTATTTATTGCTCATTTAGGGTTTCTTTTAACAGTTTAACATAAAACCGTATAATTTTTGGTTGGTAGCCTTGTCGGCTATTTTTAATAACCTAAAATTAATTAAAAGGTCATGATACACTATATATTGAGGATGTTTTCCCCTCATTTGAATAGAACACAACAACTCACACTTGTGAGGTCTGATTTTTGCGCCCTACTAGGGTAATTTTGTCTTCTAAGTGAGGTGCACTTGTTGAAGGAAGGATTTTTTGGCATCTTTTGGCATTTCTCTTCAAGGAAGGTTTACAACTAGGGTTTGCGCATGCTTTTCTTCATGATATGTAAGTGTTTTTCTTGCAAAACTTCTTAATTGAATGGTTGTAGGTTTAAATTCTTGCATTTACTTATAAAATTGCTGATTTTGAAACCCTAGGTAACAAGCACACAAGTAGGTCCTTGTTTCATGTCCCCTTAAAGATAAACTTTTAAGCCATTGAAGAAGAAATAATGAGCCTAGCCTTTGCTACACTCCTCTTGCTTTTCCCCTTAAGCTAGCTTGATTTTAAAGGTTGAAAATGGGGTGACATCCTAGGCCTAGGTTATCTACACCTAGGGCTGCCATCTTCTAGGGTTTGAAAGCCTTGCCATTGCAACACTTTCTCTCACCTCATCCTCTAGTTAGAATTATTATTTATGCTAGCCGTTTTGCCAAATTGATCTAAAGAAGGAGGAAAGAGCACAAGGCCTTGCTTAATTAACACTGGAGTGAGCCTCTTTCCCCTAGGGTTTTGATTCTAGGGCCCTGCCATTGCAGCACTCTAGAATCCTTCCCTCTTGTCTTTGGTCTTTATCCTTTCAAAACTTTGTGTCCTCTTCTTGTTTGAATCCATCTACCCTTAGGAACTGATCTTAGACACACAACGTTGAGGTCATAGTGTCCAAAACAAACTCTTAAAACTTTAATTTTTGAAACCCTAACTAACAAACTAACCCTAATTAAGGATGACATCACAGTTGGTTATCTCATCTTGACGTAGCATTTGTCTTCTATAAGCAATTGGATGATGATCTAAAGAATTTATTGAGTAAAGTGTTGGTTGGATACATTTTTGGCTTAATCATCTTGATAGTTATTGATGAATTGATGCTTTTTCATAGCTAATTGATAAGACATTGACCTCATTGATATCTATTGTTTTGCATTGCTTATTAATTGATATCAGATAGTCATATGAAGTACTAACCCATTGAATTATAGCCTGCATATATTCTTTATTGTTGTCTTGTTCTGGGTAGGTGTTCTCTTTGGGCATACACTTCTTTATTGGCTGATTAGCCGGACCTTCTGATCTTGGTGGTAACCTGTGAGGATGAAACTTTAGCCTTGACTTTATAACCTTAGCCTCTTCAAAACCCTAGGTTACCTGGAACGTCTCCCATGGGTTAACCTCTCTAAATAGAAAGAACCTCCCCATCGTGGTGACATTGGGTGGGGAAGGTTCCTGTTATGCCAGTTTGGTCTCTATTCGTTAGCCTTTAAACCTAAGCTACAAACTATGCAATAACATGCACTATGAAAAGGAAGAAGGAAACAAACATCAACAACATAGGTTGATGAGCTTGTAGATAGGTTCCAGAGAGAGATATTGTTCATCTCTGGCCTTTCAGTGTCTGTCACAAACAAAGAGAGATGGTTGGTGGATAACATAACATCTTTCCATATGACAGGTGCACGAGATTTATTTTACACTCTCACAGAGACTGGCTCAGACTTATGTGTGTAGCTTGGCACATGAGCCAAACAATCAGTATGAGGATCTAGTACAATATCCTTTCGATTGGATTCAAGAGAGAAATTAAGGGTGTCAAATGTGTTGTTTCTTCTAGAACTCAAGAGGAGTGTCCTCTTAGTATCACAGATTGAGAGGAAGGACTATCATATATTGTTTCGAGAGGGAAAGGAATTTCTTGTGACCATATGGTCTAGCTTCATATCAACATTAGTTCTTGGAGTTAGAGAGGGAAACCTATATAGGATGAGAGGCCAGCTTATGGTTGTTATGTCCAGTAGGAGTAGAGAGACAAATGAAGAGGCGTAGGTGGCTTCACCAGTGGTGAGGCAGATAACCCCACCAACAACACATGTTCAGAGGGAGAAGGTAGATACACAAGTTGTGATGCAGGTGGTCCCATCAATAATATCAACTCAAAGGGAGATAGAGTTCAAAAGGAGTCAACCCTCAGGATCTAGGAGGGAGGAGTAGCCTCCTAGGATAATGCAAAGGATAGTGGATATGGAGTATATGGACCCAAATATTGTGCAGACTTAGAGGGATTCAGGTTTAATAAGGAAGATGTGGTCTCAGAGTGAGCCTAAATTGAGGGAGAGATAGTTGGTTGAGAGAGAGATATGAGAATCTAGAGAGAGATCCCCCTTGGATTCAGTAGGGAGAGATACATCTTCCAGAACTGATAGACATGTGTCATGGTTGGAAGAGGTGAGAAAATATATTCAGATGAAATATGCTTCTAGGGCATGTGATACCTCCATGGAGGATACATTTTCTTCAACAGGTTTTTCTATAGTGACAGAGGAGGCATCCAATCAGAAGGACTGGGGAGTAGGATTTTCTTGAGTCATAGAGGGAGCATCTAGTGAGGCATATTACACAGTAGTATTTACCTTAGTGACCAAGGATGTGGCCAATCAAACAGACTGGATAGATGGATGTGTTTGAGTGATTGAGGATGTGACCATTTAGACATATTTTTCCTCAGTGACTGAGGATGTGGCCAGTTAGACAAACTGGATAGCTGGATGTCTTCCAATGACCAAGGATGTAGCCATTAAGACATAATTGACACCAAAAATTATTGTGACAGTATTCGACAACCCATTTTCTACAATGACAGAGGCAGTATCCAGTTTGGACTATTGGAGTACAAATGAAGTAGTATATCTAGAGCGATATATATTATGAGCGATAATGGTGCATCCATATGTTGGAGTATGAGATATATCCCTTGCTAAGTGGGAGTGTTTATTGTTTTTACATTCAAGAGGTATTATCACTAGAGGTGAAGGTGCCAGGAATGTGGTATTTTTCATTGACACTAGTTTTGGCTTTCTTTTTGGTGAAATCGGCCTAGAAATGAGGCTAGGTCCTCATGGGAAAGTTGATGGGATTTGTGGGATTGTGTGGGGGTGCCACACCCACAAAGAGGATTAAAATATTCTAATTAATTGTTGAGTTTAGGATGGGATCCTAAACTCACTCATTCGACTCCTATATAAAGGAGATATGTCATTATGACATTAGATCATCATTGTCCATAATGGATATAACATAAGTGAGTTTTCACTTGTGCTAGGAGGATTGGTTATTTTAGCAAAGGGAAATTTTTTTAGGGAATAAAATCTAGCCTAAGGTTGAGGACTCTCTATTTTTTGTTCTTGGAAGCAAAAGGCACATCTCACAATTGGGGGAGAGAGAAAATTAGAAGGAAGATATTGTATGGAGTGGAGTGAGTCATACGAAGTGTCCATACAATTTTTCACATGTACACGGGTTTCAATGGGAACAATCATGTACGTACACAGGTTATGGTAGAAAAAATCGTGCACATATATACAAACTTTTTTGGACAGGGGAAGGTCCATACAGGTTGATGTGAGGTGACCTCAGTACGTTGTACAGGTGGTGTGCAACATATTTTTGGGTAGAGAATATTTCCAAGATATTGTTGAGGTTTGGTTTTCTAATTTATATGGTTATTGGAGAACAAGGTTGTTCTCAGTTTTGGTGACTTTGGAGGACAAGGTTGTCCTCATATTTTGGTGATATTGTATTGGTTGGTAGGGTTGGTTTTTCCCTCAAGATTTCTGATGATAACAATATTATAGAATTGAAGTTTTGTTTCATATGTGTTGATGATTCATATTTGATCTTTTGTGTTTCCGCTACAGATATTTTTAGTAAATGATTTTCAGTGTAGGATTTTTTAGTGATAATAGCTAGGGTGTTACTATTGGTTCACTAGGAAGAAATTTCTTAGATACGAAAATTAGTCATATAGAGTTGCATGTGAAAATTGGCAATTCTATTGTCCATTATCAAGTAACCATTAATGTGACCGGTCAATAGCAAAATATCCATTCAATTTCTTTGATCAGTCTCTACTTAAAATTAGGTCATATGCTTAGGGAATGTCCACTACAATAATGTTAATGAGTTGGTGAACTTTGGGGTTAGAGGCCAATATTATGAAGACATTCTTGATCTCCCCTATAACCTTGATGGTTGACTTAATATCTAGTTGTACAATATGAATATCACTTTTTTTAGGTTTAGCATTCAATTTATGACATACTATATCATGCATAACATTGGACGAGGCACTTGAATCAACCATACAATTATGTACATTTCTGTTAAAAATTTCGAAAATCAATAGGAAAGGAGTGGTAGACTTTGACCTCTTACCAATCAAAGAAGCATTAATATTAGATTTCTTCTTGGTAACTTTCTTCCTAGCATTTTCACTCTGGAAAATTTTTCCTTTTCCTTTTCTTCCTTCCACATTAGTATCTTTTCCTTTTACTGAACATGATCCTTGTATAATCTTGATAAAGTTTTATTATGTTTGTGGTAACTTTAAAAGTTCAAATGGAGAAATTTTATCTTTAGTTTTCTTCAAATCTTCCACAAAGTCATACTCTAGGTTATTCAAAACAAGGGAAGATGAAGGATTTGTTGTGTTGGAAGTAGATTTTTAAGTAGTTGATGAATTTTTTCCCAGTCTCAAAAGTGGATGAAGAATATAGTGTTGTAGGTAATCCTTTACTCCTTGTATTGTAAGCATTCTATGAACTTCTTCAGTCTCATCTTCTCCAAATAAATTGTAACATCCCAAAATGAGTTCACTTCTTGTTCATAGGTTTCTTCTACATCCCTAGATTGATATTCCTTTTCAGTTTACTCTTCCCCTTTTTCTTCATCTTTCCCATATGAAGAGGCTTCACCGCCGGAGGCCAAATATTTAAACATATTGATGAAATCTTCCATGTTAATCCCCTCAGTAGGTGGAGTAGTCTTATGTGTGGGAGATATTCATATTGAAGGGGGGTTCTGAAAAATTTCTTGGTGGATGTACCTTCTCCAACACTTCTCTTTATATCAACAATCTCATTTGTGATATTCTTTGCAACCCTCTATAGGCTTTCCATATCCATGGAATCTTGGTCTTTTTTCTCAACAGGGGATTTTGTTGGGGGAGTTTTCTTCTTTTTATTTAATGATGTTCTTTGGTCACTGCTAAGCCTAGGGTTTCCTTTTAAGCTAATATTGTCTTTCTCCACATTTATTTCCTCTTTAAATGTCTCTTCTGGGGTACCCTTCTCAACTCTCTTAACAAACATAGATGATGAGTCATAAAATTACCATATTTTAATATCTTCTTTTCCTTATTTTCAATCCTTTTTGATTCACCCGTAACCCTTTATTAGCCCATTTTAATGATCATGTGTGGGATTTAGCCTCAAAGTGTTTTCCATTCCATTTTTTTAGTACTTCACCAAATTATGATTAACATTAGGGAAAATTAGCGTATTTGGTATTTACTTTTGAAGTAATGTATAATGTGTGGACAAGTTGTTATAGGCTTATAAGATGATATTTCTCATTTTCTAGTTTATATACTTGAGGTTCCCTTTCAATTTATAATGAGACAAGTTGTTCAGCTTCTAAGTCCAAGCCTCCAATGTGTGCATTTTATGAAGATCTAGCAAACCTAGCGCATAAGTGTGAGACAATGGGTTGTAACCTTGTTCCATGGATCCTAGAAGTATAATTATTTATGCATGGTCACAATGAATCCAAAGCTATAGGAGTGAGTTATAACTTGCAAGTAGGGTTCAAATGAACTATTGTGGAGCTGACACTACCCAAGAAAAGTGTAGCAAAATATTAACTTCAACTAATTATGAGAATCAAACAATTGATTGGATGGATTTTTGGGAGGTAATCCCACTTGGAAATTCATTATAAGGGATTCCATGAATTCATCCACTTGGAAATTCATTATAAGGGATGCCACAAACTCATCCACTTGGAAATTCATGGAATTCATAAGAAATCATGGATTTGTAGAAACCCCACATCCACAAATAAATTTATCCATATATTTATGAGTTATAAATTTGTTTTGATAGCTATAGGTCAAGAGGAAAATGAATTTCGTTATTTTTATGGTTCTCGGATGTATTTTTGGCATGTTGTTGTAACCCACACAACTTATTACAAATTCGATAGTCCATATGATTCTAAATTTGATGGGGTTATCTAAAATCTTGGAACCATCTAGTTATAGTTGTAAATTTAGTGAATTGTTGTAATCACTTGAGAATCTCTTATCCCCAAGTGGGTTTTCAGTTGCAATAATATTTATGTATAAAATAGAGTTCCATCTCCATTCAAAGGGAGAGGACTCTTAGAGCAATGCCCAAATTTGCGATGGGATAAACTACAATTTATTTGTTGAAATCCCTTACTCTGGAACTTAGCTATCTTGTTATCTAGTGATTTCCTTGTTGTAAATCAAATTAACAGCTCACAAAACAACATACACTACTGGAATATTCAACTCAAATAAAGATAGTGGAAACAATAATAGAAACCAAAATATCAACCACAATACACAAATATATTATTCCCGTCAATTAAGCTTATCATTCAAATAACTTCAAATCTTACAAGGGATCCCATACCTGAGAAAATATCCCACAGAGAAATACAAAAAAATATGAATAATACCTACAAACCCTAGCAATATCCTGCACTACTGTAAGATCTTGTACTTTCATGCTTCTTGAGATGTATGCAACTTTCCTTAAGAAAACCTGCGTATACGTGATTGTATCCACTAAGACCCACATACACATACTCAAATAGTATATGGAACTTTGTATGGGGTGACCCTGCTTCTTAGCCTCCAATTAGTTAAAACCCACTTGTGACTGCCTTTGTTTTGTCTTCTCCTTGACATGATCTCTAGATGGAAGTCCTTCTCCACCTATCCAATATCTCCTTGAATCATAGTCCTTCGTGATCCAACTCTGTTTGTATCAACCATTTCTTCTCCTTCACTCTAGCCTTGATTTTATAAGATTGAGTTTTAACCTAACCCTAATCTCCAAAGTGATTGACAATTGAGATTACTTCTCACCTCACTTGAGATCAATCACTATAATTTAATTCAGTAATGCTAATTAAAGAATTTATTTTAATAAAAGTACTTTACTTTAATAATTCCTTTAATTAAAGTAATGTCTCAAGGTAGAAGGCTTTGGATGACTTCCACACATCTATACACTTAGACCTGTGTGGAAGTACTAGTCTGATTCTACCAACATCAAGACTCCCTCTTAGTGAGGAAGGTTTTGTGCACCACTCCAATTTTGTCCCTAAAGAACACACACTTCCCTTTAACCAAGGGTTTGGTTAGAATATTTTCAACTTGCTCATCTATGGAAATATACTAAATATTCACATCTCCCTTTTTGATCCTATATCGAATGAAGTGATATATGATCTCTATATGCTTGGACCTATCATGGAATAATAGATTCTCTGAGAGTTTGATAAAACTATGATTATCGCAGTATATAACCATAGGCTCCAACTCCTAATCAAATAAACCGGTAAGCAATTTAAAATTCCAAATGACTTGACAACTATCCATACTCGTCGCGATGTACTCTACCTCTACTGAATTGAGTACTACAAAAGTCTACATTATGATGAACTATGTAATCACTATCGATCCTAAGCTAAAGCAACACCATGAGGTGCTCTTTCAATCTACTTCACTGCCTTCCCAATCTGAGTCTAAATATCCCTGCAGCTTCACTCCATCTCCTCCAGTATACCTTAATCCATACTCCATTGTACCTCTAAAGTACCCGAGAACATGCTTCATTGTTATCCAATTCATATTCCTCAAATCCATCATGAACTGACTCAAGGTGTTCATATAAAAATAAATATTTGGCCCGTAGTTGAAAAAGTGCATCAAGGATCCTATCAGTTTCTTGTATATCCTGGGATCTACCAACTATGAATATGAAGTGAAAAACTTCTTCAGATTGGTAACCATAGGTGTAGCCATTGGTCTACATTCCTCCATCTTGAATCTCCTCAATATCTCTATTGCATACTTCCCTTATCCAAGGAAGATCCCTCCTGATACCTTCCATACCTCTAACCCCAAAAAATAATGCATCATAGTTAAATATACTTTGCACCTTGCAATAAGATCCTCTGCACAAGTGAGAAACAAATCATCTACATACAAAACAAAGATGAGTGGATCATACCCAACAAGTGTGAATTATAAGTTAGGATCCATTCTCTGGTTCTTGTTTGAGTTCATACAAGGATTTATTAAGCCTACACACATGAGACTCCCTCCCATGTACCTCAAATCCCTGAGGTTTCTCTCTATATACTTCCTCCTTAATAATATTCTTGAGGAAAGTGCTATCACATAGATTTTCATGGGTCAATAAAATCTTTAGTTTGATTTTGAGTCATAGTTTTACCTTAGGTTATAGGTTTTAGGTCCCTTTCCCATAACAATTTTTCATTTTTTTGGCATGAACAAATTATGATTAGTTTGATTTTGGTTTGAAGAGTCATTGAGTCACATCTTTCAAAATTGGTCATTATTACCCTAACATGTCACTTTTTCCATTTTGTATGATGACCCATCCTCTTTTCACTCATCTCGTTAAAATGTCAAATCTAGTCTGAGATGTACGCTGCCAAATCATTAGGAGAGTTTGTAGTGCTTTCAAAGTACATATTGCATTTATAGTCATCATTGCTCTTAAAAGGTCATGTCAATTGTAGATGTCCTTGATTTTAGAGCTGATTTTTAAATCAATATTAAGGGATTATTGTTATGAATGTATTAACCATTTTCTCCAAGTGTGAAAAGCATCCTCCAACTTGGCACTGCGTATTGGTGTTACAACCAGGCGTTGTGCACTTCACTGCGAATTGACTGCATGGGATGGGTTAGCGGTTAGACCGCTTCTAGGAGCTTCTATGCAGATATGAAGAAATCGACCTCTAGCTCCAAGATACCATGTACTTCATGAGATTTCTCACCTTGTTTTAAGTCCTACAAAGGGGTTAATGGCTTCTCCTTTATATGGCACTATGAAATGGCTTTATGGCACTATGAACTATCTCACAGACCTGTAATTAAGCTCTAGAAACTTTTCCTCGTGCTTTGTATCTAATCTCTTGAATCCATCATCATCCTTGGTCCTAAGTTACCCTATATTATGATCCTTGGTCTCCACATCACTCTTTTCATACATCTTTTCCAAAACCCTATCTCGGATGCTGCAATCTCTGTGCATTCATGCAACGATGTGAACTCTTTATTCCAACATCCTTTGCAAAGTAGCCTTTTAGCAATTCACCAAATATTCACAGTCCTTTTATAAAGATAACTTCATTGTTAAAAAAATTCATCCTTAATTAGAAGCATTGTCATTGTGAGAGGTCTATGTGGCCTTTTCTTATTGATTTTAGTAGTCATTTCCTCTGCTTCCCTGCTCTCCACTATGGGTAATTATTCAGTACTGTGAAAAATCCTTCCTAACTAGCACTAATGGATAATCAACAAAAGAAGGTTCAGTAAGGTGGAGACATTGTGAGAAAAAATCCTTATGATATGCATCTATTTTCTGAGGAACCCATGATTAGGAAGGTATTCCAAAGAGTGGGTTGTATTAAATTATGTCAAAAAATGTAGAGGGGGCACCAGGAGGTGGCTAAATAATTTGCATTAAACTTTGATGAAACCAAGACCAAGGTTGGGATACTATAATTTGAGGTATCTGAGAGGGCGATATCGACAACCATTGAGATACCTAGTATTGGGGAGAGATGGTTTAAGGGCATGACCTTGAATGATTCCTTTTCAAGAGAATTCCTCAAACCATAATATCAAGAAGACAATTTGTCAAAGGGTGTTCCTAGAAACCATATGTTAGAGGGTTTTGTTAAAATTTTGAAAATAATTCAAAGATAGTTTACCTGTGAAGGGAGATTTAACATTATCTATCAAGATAACATAAGGCCACTACTACACTTCGTAGGGAAAGATGTTATGAATCTTCCTTTCTACTTGTTCAAGAGTATTGGAAAAATGTTTGATAGGGTTCAGGATAAGTCTAAGGCGGACGATACAAGTGTTTTTCATTCAAGACTGATAAAGATGATGGTGATGGATGAATTAAGAAAGAGAAACATGGAATGGGAAGAATTTATTACTTCTTCAAACTTTCAGCTTAACATTGCTCCTACCCCACAGTCTAAGGTACAAAACCCTCTTCAGGTTGACAAGACTATACAGTGGGGGATGGATAAGAAAAATAAGAGAATAAGGTCTTCTAGGAAAGATAAATCAATAAAGGAACATGTAGAAGAAGGAGGATCTTCACAATCCCCACAAAGAGGTTTCACCTTTTCCAGCTCCCATTCCAGTGGAGACTCCTTCAACTGGAGCCAAAGGTCTGGGAAGGAGAAATTTATTGTTCTCTTCACCACCTGCTACAGACAAGGTCCAGGCTAGGAAACTTGTTACTAGAGAATCAAGCCGAGGAGACTTGTTACTAGAGCAGACAAGGTCAAGTCTAGGAAAGCATTGTGGAGAAAATGTCAGTGAGTGCCCCCATCCAGAGAAAGGGAAAAAGTATACCTATCAAGAAACCCATTGAAATTGTAGACATAACTACTCCTCTAGAAAATCCTACCTTTAAGAGGCTAAATAGAAAACTTAAAGAGGTAAGAACTGAAAATTGCTAAACTAAAAACAGAGGAGTTGGATGAAAATAAGAAGTTAAATGAACTTATGGAGATGTATCGTGGAACTCTTGAAAAGGCTAATTTCATAGCTAAAAGTTTTAGACCTCTCCATAGGAAGCTTAGAAACTTGTACAGACAGAACATATCCTACCATAGTCAGATTAGAGGGATAAAGATGGAGCTGCAACCTTTCATAGAGGAGTTGGAAAAGAAGAATTTGGATATATTAGTTAAAGTTGCCACTAGGAGGAGCTCCAAAGTCAAAAAGTGAAGAAGATGGACACCTTGATCCATACCAGTTTTTACAGTTTTATGTTTTAGTATTTTTTTAATTGAAGATAGACATGTTTGATAAGTCAGGATTCAGTTGAGGATGTGTTAATATTTCCTATGTCTTATACCACTATCATATTATTATAGCAGATGGTGCCACTTGGGATATTTTTGGAGTGTTTTGATGCATTTTCAAACAAAAAGAGCAACTACAGGAGAGTTTGCAGTGCCTGGCGCTATGAACTGTGTGGCGAACTATTGATCTTGATGTTTTGGAGGAATCAACGGTTTCCAAATGGGTAGATAAGGTTATAAAAGTTGTTGGAAGTTCATTTGAAGGTTGGAGGGACACCTGACAAAGGGATATGCACTTAAAGAACATGTCATCAAATACATTTCATATGATCAAGGAGGTTACCAACATGGGCCTAGTTTTTAGTAGTTTGCTATATTTTTGTTGAACAACTGTAGTTACTCCACCTTTAGGTGTGGGAATCCTATGCAAGAAGGGGAATTAGAATTGGAAAGTTGTCATTAACAACCTAGGCTATAAGATAGATATTGAAAATCATTGAAGGGTTGGAAGGATTGTAATGAGACTCATATGTTTTTGAAATTGTGAAGTTACAAAGCCATCTCTTGATTTTGTGTATCAGACCTGAGACTTTTTTATTAATAGAAATCAGTTTCTTTCCCATTATCCTATCTCAATATTACTTTGATTCCATTGTCATTTGAATGATTCATTTGATTTATTGTATCTGTATTGCAATGGAGATTTTGTTGTGATGGTGCTATGATTTTATCATATTTTATCTTTTGATTAAGGAAGTTCTTATGTCAAAAGGTTTTCCTCAGATGTCTGCTAGTATTTCCTGATGTGAGTGGTTGACATTTTAATTTTCTCATTAAGTCAGATTCTATCTATCCATTTTACTCTTTAAAACCCTGATCTAAGTTATCCAAGACCTCATTTGTTGATACATATTTTCTAGAAATCTTTGTGATTTTCACTGTTCTGACTAAGTTTTGATCCATTTAACATCATCATAAAAACTTATCTTTAAACCTACTGATGGGTGTTGAGATTACACTTTATTAGTCAAAGTGTGACTACTAGTGCTAACATTCTTGGCATCGTTTTCGGGGAATGGATTGAAAACATTTCCCTGGGATTGAACAACAAAGAAAATACGAATTTTGAGGGTACATAGTAATCAATAAATTGAAGACTATAGTTTTCACATGGTGACTCCATTGTTTCAGTTGTGGTTCCTAAAGGTAGACACATGAGGTCTACTTCAGATTTACCTCTAGCTACACCTGAAGTTGACCCAGATAAGATCATCAATAAAGGAAAATCTTATCAAGAAGGATTTTCAGCTACTGTTTCAAGTACTACTGGAAACTCTCCTTATTCTACTTTAAAAACACCAGTAGCCATATCTAGTTCTCCTCTTTTACCTTTTGTTGAAACTCCTAAAAAATTAAATCTTTGATATTTCATTGTAGAGTATACCTTTTTTCCCCCCAGTTGAAAGAAGAAAGATTTGAAACTTTTGAAGTGCTTTCCTCACCTCATGTTGTATATTGGTTTAGTATTAAGAGTCTAAAGGATTTTCATACCCTAGGTTCTCCTTCTCCTCCCTCTTTTAAATTTTTTGTGACCAAAGAAGAAGCAACCTCAGTTCCCTTGGAAATTTCACCATCCTCTTTCAAGACTCAACCTCTGTTTGTTAAAACTGAAACTTCTCAATCCTTTACTCTTTCTTATCCTAAGCTACCCATCATATAGATTGCAGTTGTAGCAATCAAGTCTCCCCCTATTTCTCCTAGACTTTATAATCCTCCTCTTCATAATCAAATGGCAGGTGCAAACCATCTTAGAAATAGGATGGATTCCATAGTGGCTACTAGGTATGATCCTCTTGTGTTTCCTCATCCTATGAATGCTCTCCCAGTAGAAGACTATCTTAAGTACATGCCCAAGTTCACAAAAGAAGAGGACATAACTGTAGAGGAGCAACTTGCAAATTTTTATAGCTATGTTGATAATCTAAACATTGAAAATGAGGATGTATGGATGAGAGTTTTTGTACAAATCCTTGATGGTGAAGCCAGGAAATGGTTTAGGGGTATACCTCTTGGATCAATTACTAGGATTGAAGCCCTTGATGATGCCTTTTTGAGGCATTGGGGTGATAAGAAAGATTTTTTGTATTATATTACAAAGTTTGGGTCACTCAAGAGAAAAGAAGGGGAATCAGTTTCATATTTTTCCAAAAGGTTTAATAAAATGTACAACAAAATCCCTACAAAAATCAAACCTACTGAAATCTCTGCCAAAATAAATTATGCTAGAGCTTTTGATCCCGGATTTTTCCTCTTGTTGAGAGAGAGAATATCTACCTCTTTATCTCATATGAAATATGCAGCATTGGAGGTGGAATCAAATATATTGACAACTGATAAATTAAGAGCAAAATCTGATAGAGAGAGAAGAAAACAAAAATTTGAGGCTTCAAATTCTGATTCTTCTGGTGTCAACCATCAAGTGGATGAATTAACTAAATTGGTTAATTCACTTTCTACAGAGATGGAAAAAATGAAACTTGAGGGAAGACAAACTAACATAAACACACAAGATACTGGCAATAGGGGTAATTTCTGAAGACAAAATAATGCTCCTCAAATCCTTCAAAGGGATAAGAGGAATAGAGATGAGAAAAAGGTTCAGACTCCTCTGCAAAATAACATGGCTGATGATGAAGAAGGAGAAGATGAAGGACCAGCTCAGGAATTTCACTGTCTAGGTGACACTTCTATCTCCCCTCATTTAACTTAGTCTACCTATGAAGAGTCCCTTATGAACATTTAGCTAAATGAATTGAGTAAAGGAGAGAAAACAAAAGAAAATCAAAACAAGTACAACTTGAGGTCTAAATAGAAGGAAGGAAAGCCTAGTACTTCCAATCAACCTAAGAAATCAGAAAATTCTGCTAAAATAGTGACTACAACCAGTAAAGAAAATGAGGAACAAAACAATCAACCTATGATTAAGGCCCCTCTTCCATAGATTAAAGAGATCCTAAAATATCCTTCTTCTTTCAGCTTTGAAAATGAAATGCATAAAATTAAAATTCCAATCCGAATTTTAGAGTTGATCAATAATGAAGAATTTAGGAGGTACATTTCCAAAATGTTGCAGCCTAAGCCTACTTCACACTCAACAGACTCAGTGAATTTACAAGATGAAAAACCTGTATTCATATTGGGGCCCTTGGTAGAAGATAGGGATGACTCGCCTCCTCCCTTTTACACCTCATTGAATATTCATGATAAAATTCTTTATAATTTCTTGATGGACTCAGGTGCATCTCATAAGAAAATGCCTAACACTATCATAAATTATTTGGGTCTTGAAATTACCAAAACATATCATGATCTATAGTCTTTTGACTCCAGGAAGGTGAAATGCCTTGGAGTGATTAAAGACATGGTTGTTACCCTGTTTCAATTGCCGATGAAGAGTGTGGCCATGGATATTGTAGTGGTTGATATTCCCCCTAAGTTTGGGATTTTATTGTGAAGGTATTGGATTAAAAGACTGGGGGAACATTGAAGATGGACCTCTCATATGCCACTATTCCTATGTTTGGAGGTGAGCACAAAAGGTTGTACAGAGAAGCACAACTAGCTTACATTATTAGTGATGAAGATAATCCCACAAACCATCCTATTTATGCAGTTGACAGTGATTTGGAATCCAATATTTTGAAACTTACTGATGTTCTACAGACACCCTTGGAAATCAGAAAGTATCCTCCAACAATGTGTGAGACACCTCCTCAAGTTACCCAAGTTTGGAAGTTGTATTTTGATGGGGCCTCTTCTAAAGAAAGTCTTGGTGTTGGAGTGGTTTTTATTTCTCCTTCTCAAGGATTCATATCCTTGTATTATAAGTTGGAGTTTGAAACTACAAATAATGTTTCAAATTATGAGGCTCTAGTTTTGGGGCCAAGGGATGCTAAAGATATGAAAATTGAGGAGTTACCAGTTTTTGGGGATGCATAATTGATTGTGCATCGGGTAAGAAATTTGTATGAAGCAAATCATCCAAGTTTGAGGAATTATATAAATGAGGTATGTGATCTTATTGATAATTTTTTCCTAGATTTTAACATCTAATTTTCTCCTAAAGAAGATAATGCTATGTTTTATTCTTTGGTTATTTCTGCCAACAATTTCAAAATCCCATTACCCGCAAAACTCAAGTATGATGCAGAAGTGAAGTATAGGCCCTCTATACCTAACAATGTCAAACATTGGAAGGTTTTTGAGGATGATCTTGAGATTAATAGATTTCTGGAAAATGTGGAAGAGTTTTCTTCTCTTCACATTGATCAAGATCAAGATACTAAGAAAAAACCTCATGCTAACATATTCCTAAACAAAATTGCAGACTACAAAATTGCCCAATTTCTTAGTAACCATATTCCCAAAGGATTGGTCCCTTTGGAGAGACTGTTTGATAGAAATAATGTGGCTTTGAAGGTTAAGGGATCAAATGAATAAGTTGATGTGACAGAATGCAATCTAGATACTGAGAAAAAACCCAAGAATGTCAAGTTGTCTAGCAGTCTGTCAAAGGAACAAAGATATGAATATGTTAAAATATTAAAGGAGTTTGTTGATGTATTTGATAGAAAATATGAGGACATACAAACTTATGATACAAGCATCATTGAACACAAAATTCCTTTGAAATATGATACCAAACCATTTAGGCCGAAATTAAGACAGATTAACCCAATGTTGCTTCTTATTATGGAAAAGGAAGTCAAGAAGTTGCTTGATGCTAATATCATCATATCTTTGAGGTACTCTAAGTGGGTGGCTAATCTAGTCCCTGTGAGGAAAAATAATGGTGAAATTAGACTTTGTGTTGATTTCAAAAATCTAAACAGGAGTTCCAAGAAAGATAATTATCCCTTGCCTAAGATGGAACATATTTTTCAAAGGGTGACTGGTTCAACAATGATGTCCATGATTGATGGCTTCTCAGGATACAATCAGATCTTTGTTTACCTAAAGAGAGAGAGAGAAAACAACTGTCAATACTCCTTGGGGCACATTCATGTATGCTAAAATTGTTAAAAATTTAATTAAAAGTACCTAGGCAAGTGTTTCTCATCACCTAGGCGCCTAAGGGGTGAGAAAGTGCATAATGTGTGCCCTAGTAATTTAATTTGTGAGATACAAATTAAAAGGTGACTTTTTGAGACTTAGGGTAAGTGGGTGGAAAAAGTGATTTAATTTCCACCGTTAATCTCATCTAACCTCCATCGTTGGATGAAGAGACTTTTCACCTTCCCTCCTGAGGTCAATTAGGGTAAGGGGGTGCACCATTGAGTTGATTGTTAAGACATTTTGAGAGAGATAAAGAGAGAGAATTTTCGAGCTTGAGAAGAGGCCATTTTTTCTGATCTAGGGCACGCATCCAAAGTCTTATAACTAGCATAGAAATCGAGGCAAGGAGTTCATCATACATAGGAGGTCGTACAACACAAATTTCAAGGTTCGTACAGTATTTTGTGTGTATAGAAATCAAGGAATATAACAACATTTAATTGTGTTTGTATGATACGGATTTATTAGTCTGTGCAACTGTACTTTGGCATAGTTTTTGAGGAGGAATAGTCTTCCATACACAGGCTATATAGTATAGATTCCATACAGGTCTGTACAGTCACTTCTTGGCACAGAAAATCGAGGCAGGTTTTTGTGTGGTTTTTCTAGAAAGTTTGGCATGATTTTTAAGGTAGTCGTACAACCATTAATGCACCCAGAAATTTGTTGAAGCTATTGCCATTAATTTCAAGGAAGCCATACAACCATTTGGAGGCAAAAGATCGAGGAGTAGACCTGTAATTTATTACAGAAAATTATGGAAAGATTTTTTAGGAGTTTGGCTCATTTTCCCATGTGAAGACTTGGCACGGTTATCGAGATAAGTTTGTCATTTAAATTTCTGAAGATGAACATGCTATAACAAAATTTCTATGAAGCTCCTAAATAATAAAAATCTCCCTCTCTCACTGGTTTTCCCCTTGTGGGTTTTTCCAGGGTCATTGTTAGACCAAAAATCACTGTGTTAATATTTTATGAGTTTATATGTTGTTGATATTTTTATTTCTACATTGAAAATGATGTCCAAAACCTTCATGTTTCAATTCTGAAATTTATTTTCTGTTGAGTTTAATTAGCTCTTAAAATTCTAGGTTTGGGCATTAAACATTGGATGAAAAATCAGTGAGACTGAAATTGGGTTGCGGTCTAAAATTTTACATGGTATTAGAACTAAGTTGAAAGAAGCAGAAATATTTCAGCAAGTAAGAAAGTTGGGACAACAGTCACTTCACAGAGTAGAATTTTTCATTTTTCATTTTCAGCAGAAAGGGGTCAATGGCTACAGGTTTGAGAGTTGAGGACAAACTTGATGGGGCAACAAATTTTGGTGCTTGGAAGGAGAGGATGAGATTTCTATTACAAGAAAATGAGTTGTGGGATAGTGTGGAAAATACCACAACTCATCCTATGGTGGTACCTACTGATGCTACTCTTCTTGCATCCTACACTAATAAGAGTATCAAGGCTAAAAGGATTATTCTTGAAGCCATCAAGGACCATTTGATTCCTCACTTGACAGGGAAGTAAAATGCCTATGAGATGTGGGATTCTTTGACAAAATTGTACCAAAGTACAAATGAGAACTGAAAGATGGTTTTGAGGGAAAAACTGAAGAGCATAAAAATGACCAAGGCTGAAAATGTGGTCAATTACCTTACTAGATTAACACAGGTGAGAGATGAGATTGGAGCTATGGGGGAGGCCATAGTTGACAGTGAGCTTGTGAGAACATCATTGAATGGAGTTGTAAGATACCAGATATAATAAATATGCAGAACAGAAATAAAATGCTAGAAATGGAAGAATAACTGTAATATAACCAACATAATCTCCACAATAACACATAAATGATATAAGAACAACCACAAAAATAACACTTTGATTCAGAAAGTAATGTTCACGGGCCTCTTCAAGGGGGCAACCTCCAGTTGAGCAACACTTTGTTACAATAATATCCAAGCTAGGGTTTTCATACCCTCGACCCTTATTTATACTAAATATGTCTATCAAGAGAAGCATCTAGAGGAAGATCCTTCTAGAAGTGGAAGCTTCTATTGGGTCTTCTTACATCCGCTTTATTCTATTTTATTGAAAGGCCTTATTAATATTGACCTTTGTTACATATGAATACATTGATCTACCTATGTGCGGGTTAGGACCCTAACATGTCTGCCCCCTTAAAAACAACCTTGTCCTCAAGGCTTGAGATGTGGAAACTGCTGCGGAATGGTAGCTGGTTTCCAAGTGGCATCTGCTGGAGTCGTATCTTTCCACTGGACTATCACTTCCTTGATGGTTCTATGATGCAGGCGACGCTCACGTTGGTCCAAAAATGCTTCTGGCTGTAGCCAAATGGATCCTTCTTTAGCTAACTCTGGAAGGTTGGTTTGGATTTTGCACCTAGTCCCAATCACCTTCTTTAAGCATGAAACATGAAAAAAAGGATGTAGCTTCGACTGACTGGGAAGAGCTAACTGATAGGTGAATTGCCCCACATGCTTGATAACTATACAAGGACCATAAAATTTGGGTGCTAGCTTCTAACAATGCTCGACCTTGAGGGAAGTTTTCTTGTATGGTTGCAGTTGCAGAAACACCTGATCCCCTTCTACAAATTGACATTCAAAGCGGCCTTGATCTACTTGTTGCTTCATGCGATTCTGTGCCATGACCAAGTTCTCTTTAAGGGTACGAAGAATATCCTCTCGAACTGTAAGTGTTTGGTCAACCGCCTGGACCTTCGAGG
>JZKD02S0473593.1:88288-144997 GCA_000966675.3 Picea glauca
TTATGTCCATATACCGCTTCAAAAGGAGTCATGCGTGTAGCTGTATGGTAGGAAGTGTTGTACCACCATTCAGCTAGGGGTAACCATTGAGCCCATTGATGTTGCTTCTCAGAGGCAAAAAACCTTAGATATGTTTCCAAACACTTGTTGACAACTTCTGTTTGACCATCAGTCCGAGGAGGATAAGCTGTGCTGAGATGCAATTGGGTGCCCTGTAGCTTAAATAGTTCTTACCAAAAATTGCCTGTAAAAGTTGGGTCACGATCAGAAACAATAGAGTACGGAATGCCATGAAGCTTGAAGACGCAGTCCACGGAAATTTGAGCCACCTTGGATGCAATAAATGGGTGTTGTAGAGTGCACAAATGAGCATACTTGGAAAGGTGATCCACAACCACCATTATGACTGATTTATTCCCTGATTTGGGTAAGCTGGTAATAAATTCCATAGAGATATCCTTCCAAATAGTAGGTGGAATCAGAAGTGGTTGTAGTGTGCCCAGAGATTTGACTATTTCTCCCTTGTGGCATTGACACACCTCACATTCAGTGACAAAATTATGGATGTCTTGTTTCATACCATCCCAGAAAAAGGAACATTTGACCCTGTCATAGGTTTTGGTGAACCCTAAGTGCCCTACTGTGGGTGTAGCATGAAGCTCAGAAAGTACTATGGATTTAAGATTGGATTGTTTACTTAAATACAAACGGCCTTTGTATCGAAGCTCATCCTAGAGCCAAGAGTACCCTGGGGGAGCTGGAGCATTGGTCTGCGATTGCTAGATCAGATATGAACTTTTGGGATCTTGTAGCCATTCCTGGCGCACAGCTTGGAGCCAATCAGGTACAATGAAGGAAAGAGAAAAAAGGGATCCTTCTTCTTCATATTTTTGGGACAGTGCATCCGCCACTACATTGTCTTTTCCCTTCTTGTAAATGATCTCATAATCATATCCAAAGAGCCTAGTCACCCATTTTTTTTGCTCCAAGGAGGAAATGCGTTGTTCCAGAAAGTACTTGAGCCTTTGATGGTCGGTATTAATTTGGAAGCATTACCCCAAGAGATAAGGACGCCACAGATCAACGACATGCAGAATAGCCAAAATTTCCTTTTCATAAATGGGTTTCCCAGATTCCTTTCAGACAGTTTTTTGCTGGTGAAGGCCAAAGGTCGACCCTCTTGCATAAGGACACTGCCAATTCCTTTCCCTGATGCATCACATTCCAACACAAAGGTATTTGTGAAATTAGGAAGGGCCATAATCGGAGTGGTGCACATGGCCATCTTCAAGGTTTAGAAAGCTTGAGCAACTGTTGGAGTCCAAGTGAAAGAGTTCTTTTTGAGGAGAGCAGTGAGAGGTGCTGCAATCTTTCCGTAGTTCCTAACAAACTTGAGATAATACCCTGTTAAGCCTAGAAATCCATGCAAGCTTTTGAGAGTCTTTGGGTGCGACCAATCTTTCATAGATTCAATCTTTTTTGGATGCACCTTGACGCCATCCTTGCCAAATAGATGACCCAAGTATTCTACTTCTAAGGCACCAAAAGAATATTTAGACTGTTTCAGGAAAAGTTGGTGCTGAGAGAGTAGATGGAGAACTTGATCCACATGAGTAAGATGGTCTGTCCAGGTTTTTCTATAGATGAAGATATCATCAAAGAAAACTAATAAAAAATGATGGAGAAAGGGACAAAAGACATGGTTCATGAGGCTTTGGAAGGTGGAGGGGAAATTGCACAAGACAAAGGGCATGAACAAAAACTCATAATGACCCTCATGAGTTCGAAAGGCTGTCTTGGGAATGTCTGCCTCTTTCATACGTATCTGGTGATAGCCCGAGTGAAGATCAAGTTTAGTAACGAATTGGGCACCACTTAATTCATCCAGGAGGTCATCAATGAGAGGAATAGGGAATTTGTCTTTAATGGTCAGTTTGTTGAGGGCACGGAAGTTAGGACACATTCTACAAGAACCTTCTTTCTTTAGGACCATGACTACAGGAGAAGAGTAAGGGCTCATACTAAAGCAGATAACACCTGCATTAAGGAGCTCCTGGACCATTTTCTCAATTTCATTTTTTTGTGAAAAGGGGTGACGATATGGACGGATATTGGGAGGAAGGCTTCTGGGTACAAGGGGAATGGAATGATCATGAACACCGTGGGAATGGGTGTCTCTCTTGCTTGTATGGCATGGAGTTGCGCAATGACACTAGAGTGACCTTTCTTAAGCAAATTTTCCATTCGATGGGAATTAATGACCTCAGATGAACTAGCAGTGATTCCTTGGAATTTATATTGGTGGCCTTCTTGGTTGAATTGCATGGTTAATTCCTTAAAATCCATGAGAATGGGACCCAAAGTTCTTAGCTAGTTTGCACCCAACACAATGTCACAACCACCCATGTCGATAGCAAACATATGGTATTTTAGGTGGTAGTCACTGATTTGGAGACACACATTTTCAAAGCGCCCTCCACATTTCATGGAACCACCATTGGCAATCATGATTTGGAAATTGTTGACAGCATGGATGTAGCAATGTAATTCTTGGGCAATGCGGCGATGAATAAAATTATGGGTGCTTCCACTATCAACTAGAATGATGACCTTCTGATGCTTGATGTAACCGATTAACTTGAGGGTTTGGGGAGCGGAGAAGCCAGTGAGAGCATTGAGGGAAATGACGGGTTTGACTTTGGGAGGGTCTGAGGGAGGGGTTATGTCAGTGATTTCAGGTGACTCAGACACAAGGGGAGTTTCAACATCCTCTTCCAAAATATCCTCAAAGATGGCCATAAAGAGCTTTTGTTCCTTACACTTGTGGCTCGGGAAATATTTGTCATCACAATTATAACAAAGGCCTTTGAGTTGGCATTCAACCATTTCAGCCCTGGTCAATTTTTGGATCTTTAATGGGGCGGAGGGAGTAGTGGGAGTTACGGGTTTAGGGCGAGGGATAAAGGAGGGTTTTCTGTTTTGAGAGGATACAACCTATTGTGCTTCTTTAGCTCTTTTAGCAGCCTCCACCCAAGTTGAGGGTTGAGCCATGAGGACATGGGCCTGAATATCCTCCTTGAGGCCACTAATAAAACACTCTTGAAAGAAAGTATCAATCATGCCCTCTGTTCAAAAAGCCAGGTTCTCAAAGGAAGCTATGAAGTCTTCTACTGTTCCTGATTGTTTCAACTTTGTCAAATGGCCGAAATGGTTGGTGTTAGTGTCAAAGCATTCATAAAGCTCAGTCACAAATTGGGTCCAAGCAATATATCCTTGACCGTAAGTTTTTCTCCATTGCCACCATTGCCAACGTTATTGATCTAGATGGAGAACACCATACCAAAGTTTGGCCAAGTCATCTGTAATGCTGTATAAAGAGAAATAATGTTCCATTTGGGTTACCCAACCAGTGGGGTCCGAGCCATCAAATTTGGTCACATCCACCTGTGGAAGGCGTATGTCACGTTGAAAGTGATGGGACTGAAAGGTATGGGAATGGGAGGAATTTTCACCTTCAGTCTTTGGAGGTGATTCAGAGAAATGGTCATCTGTAGGGATCTTCAGTTTGGTGCAGAGTGATGCAAAGACAGATTCAAGCTGGGTGGTCAATTCTTGTTTGACTTCCTCCATTGAGGACTGCATGGTTGTATTTATGGTAGCATTGATGGATGAATCTATAGAGGCAACAGTAGCAATGAGTTGAATCACTTCTTTTGGGTTTCAAGGAAACCAGATTGCAAGGTGTTGAAGCAACCTTCCAGGTCTTGGCTACGTGTATGGGTGAACTGAAAAGGGGCGGGCGGGGTCAAAAATTTTGTTGAAAAAGGATATGGATGAATGTGATGTGGGCGAAGAGATGAATCCAATGGAATAGGTCTCAAATAATGGTGAAAAAATTTACAGACTTTTTTTTTTTTTTTAACACCTGCGGAGTTATACTTCGGTCTAAAAAATACTATACTGATGAAATCCCCAAATGCTTAACCAGAAAGAAATGCGTATTTACTTGGAAACCTGAACACAGTTGCGTGGCAATAGATCTTATCTGTTTTAATTTTGTTTATGTTTCTGTCCCACAAGGGTTAGGTATGCAAGAGTTCTATAGACAAGAGTTTGCCCTGTGCTATAGCTCTCTGGTATACGTGCAGGGTCCAACAGTAGTACTTGGCCCAATATCTCAAGGAATTAACTAAGGAGGATAGACCGTACCCTTAGCCGTACTACCCAACTACCCGGGTACTAGAGAGTATCTTCCCGAGTGTTGTTCTCGTTGACACTATAGCAGTCCAACGGCTAATAGGTTTATATAAAGAGGGATTCAGGAAATCTAGGTTGATCCATACACAGGTGTTGTCTGATTCACTATGACTCGAAGGGATAACAACAGGGGTTACAAGGGTGGCCAATAGATGTGCGTTTAAGAACCACTTGTATTTCCTACGTGTATGAATTCCTCAACCGCGGGTTTATGTGCATAACGATAGATCTTTGTGGCTTAAAGACGTCAGAATATGTCTCTACCTTGAAAAAAATTCCCACAATTTCTGCCAAGGAAAGTGCTCTGATACCACTTGCAAGATACCAAATATAATAAATATGTAGAATAGAAATAAAATGCTAGAAATGGCAGAATAACAGTAATATAACCAGCATAATCTCCACAATAACACATAAATGATATAAGAACAACCATAGAAATAACACTTTGATTCAGAAAGTAATGTTCACAGGCCTCTTTGAGGGGGCAACCTTCAGTCGAGCAACGCTCTGTTACAATAATCTCCAAGATAGGGTTTTCATACCCTCGACCCTTATTTATACTAAATATGTCTATCAAGAGAAGCATCTAGAGGAAGATCCTTCTAGAAACGAAAGCTTCTATTAGGTCTTCTTACATCTGCTTTATTCTATTTTATTGAAAGGCCTTATTAATATTGACCTTTGTTACATCCGAATATATTGATCTACCTATGTGCGGGTTAGGACCCTAACAGGAGTTTCCAAACAATGGGTTGTTTTTGTAGAGGGCATTGTTTCTAGGGAGAAGCTTTTCAATTGGGAACGTCTTTGGGATGACTTTGTTCAGGAGGAGACTTAGAGAGATTATGTACATGGCAGTTCATCTACAAGTCATGAGGAGGATAATGTGGCTCTTGCTTCTAACAACAAGAAGAAATTCAAGAAATTTCCCAAGGGTGGTAACAAACCCAAGGGTGAAGGGAAGAAATACATGAGCAAAGTCAAGTGATTTGCTTGCCATATGTTTGGGCACTATGCAGGTCAGTTTCCTAATAAGAAAAAGAAACAAACAACAACTTCAATAACGGTTGAAGAGTTTTCCACCAAGTTAGACAAGGAATTTTCCTTGGTTGTGTGTCTATACACAAGGACCACTCATTCAGATATGTGGTATATTGACAGTGGTGCCTCTCGCCATATGACAGGGGTTCATGAGCACTTGACAGATCTTACAGAGATTTTTTATGTGGAGGTGGTTCTTGGAGATGACCGGGTGGTCAAGGCATTTGGTTGTGGGACTATATCATTTTAGAGGGAGTCTTTGCCTCCCAAGTCTTTGACAGAGGTTCTATATGTTTCGGGACTGAAGAAGAACTTAATGACAATTTCTTCTATTGAGGAGAGGGGATTTGAGGTCTTGTTCCATGATGGGCAGGTGCTCCTTTTCACAAAGGGGTCTAGTATCACTTCGGCCAAAGATATTAGGACTAGACATGAGAATTTGTACAAGCTTATGTTCTAGCCAGTGAGAGCATTGATTCATACTACCAGCAGCAGTGACCTATGTGATCTATGGCATGGGAGGATGACACATTTGCACCATGGGGATTTGAGAGTACCGAGGGAGATAGTGACTGGAGTTCCAGATTTCAGTTCAGATCACCATGAGTTGTGCAAGGGGTGTGCTTTGGGAAAGTACACCAAGAATTCTTTTCCTAGCAGTGACAGTAGAGCAGCAGGGATCCTTGATCTCATTCATTCAGATGTATGTGGCCCGATGTCTTAGGCTTCGTTGACTGGTTTTCTATAATATGTTGTATTCATTGATGACTTCTCTTGGAAGTCATGGATTTTCTTCATGAAGACCAAAGTACATGTCTTCAGTCGGTTCCAAGAGTTCAAAGCTCTTGTGGAGAACCAAACAGGGAAGAAAATCAGAGTTTTGAGGATGGACAATGGGGGTGATTATATCTCCAGGGAGTTCATGGACTTTTGTGCAGGAGAGGGCATCAGGAGAGAGTTAATTATTCATTACTGTTAGCAACATTTCTTGTATAGGGGTGTTTTCCTCTCCGAGTTTAGGCCTCTGGTGTAAATGCATAGAAGTGGGCTTTTGAAAACCGGTCAGATGAGTTTTATTCAAAGGCTGCAGCCATAAGCATCAAGCGTAGATCATAGAAGAAGTCCATTTCGGTCTTAAATCAAGTGAGCGAGCAGTCTGATTTCAATGGAAAGGATCAAGCGACGAAGCAGATCAATGGTCATCGGGATTTCGGGGCTACCAAGTTACTTGATATATAGTGTCAGAGAAAGTTCCTATATTTCAAGACTAAATCTGGGTCGTCCGATCCAGTGACGCATGGCGCAAGATCTAGTCAAGTCAGCATATCGACATTTGAGAGTTCGAGGGGTAAAATTCCCTCATCATCTCACATTTCGAAACGCCGAACCTCGAAACGCCGATAAGCGCCTTTAAAGCTAATCCTATGGTCCTAGCACCCGGTCATGTCAAGAGAGACTGGTAATGGAGTCCGCCCTCTCCTAACATCAAATACCATATCGACCATCCATATGAAGGACACACAACACAATAGTTGAGCCATGAGTGGGGCCCTTTGGGATTTTCATGATGAAAGCACCGAGGTCATCTCAGTCGTTCATCCATCAGTGAGGCTCGGGCACATTTAATTTAAAGAGGGCGCAGATCTGGATGGTCGTGATCCAGGCACTCAAATTCACAGACGAAGTCCAATTTCACACCCCCTCTATCATTCTGGCTTTAACGAGAAAGGGGGGGTCCGGAATCGGAGATAATGTATGAGCACATCTGGATGACCCAAGTCTCGGTGCTTAGATCTATGGTCTGTATTGAATTGTGGACCCCCCCATCGGTTCTTCCTTTAATGGAGGGGGGGGGTCCAGAATGGAATTTCACTCTAGCGGGCCCCCCTTCCTGTTGTGTCACTGTCTGAGTCGTCCTCCCCATTGCCACCTATTCTCCACCTACCGCCACCCTCTTCCTCCGTCATCTGTCCAACTTCCCTCTTTCCATCCACATGGCCCCTCCTCAGCTCATCGCCCTCTCGCCTCCTGCCTTGTGTCCCTCTCCCTCCCAGTCACCTCCCCCTATATGATCATTCCTTTTACTCCGTGTTCCCCTGTCCCCCCGCACTCCACCCACCTTCCTCTTCTTTCCTTTTCAGACTGCATGGAATTCCTTAGCTTATGTCACCGCTCTCGTTTCCTCTCCATCACCTCCACCGTGTTGACGCCATTGCTCCCATCATACCCTTTTTCACATTTGCCATAGGGGTCCCTTGCATCAGTCCAGTGAAGAAACATCCAAAGAGAAACCGTTCAGCTGATCCAGGTGGCACCATTAGGAGACCTCCATGTCCTAGAAGGTAGGGTTGACCGAGGCTATCCCCAGTCCCAAGAAAGCAATTATTGTGGTTGTTGCTAGTGGTTGGGCATCATCTCCGCCATAAAAAGAAAGTATAGCAAAGGACTAAAGCTGGTCGATTCATCTACAGCAGGACAGTCCAAAATCTGATAGTGTTTGTCTTGGGTGCACGATCGGCCAAAGTCTGCATGCACAGACTATCATAAGACATGTAGACGCAATGTTTTTAATGCAACGTCTTGTTTTTGCTGCTGTTGTTGTTTTGAGTATATGTAGGTGTTTTCGCCATTTTTGTAGGCATCGATGGTTGGGCAAGGCTCTCGATTGTAAAAACTTTAACGAAGCACTGGTTATTCTGGTTGTGTATTAACATCTGAGACTTCTTGCCTTATGAATGTCAGCGTCTTTCCATGTCTTTGTTCATATTGTATTAGAACAACTCGGAATTGGAGGATCCAGTCGAGTTGTGACTGTTATAGGATGATGTAGGTTGGATCACTATAATAGTTGCATTGTTTCTAATTAGTCTCTGTGTTTTTCTTAGCGCTGAATGACTTGGAATTGGAGGATCCAGTCAAGTCACCCCTTAAGTTACCCGAAACTCTAAACCAAGAGGATCTTGCACTTAGAGTTTTTCTTTTGCAAACTACTCAAAGGCCCGTTTCCCAAGGTAGTTTTGCTCACTCCTCTCACTAAGTCTTCCACCTGCCCATTTTACAATCAATCTACTGACTGAAGTTAGATCAAGACCTCCTTTGTTCTTTACATACCAGACCCGGTCCCCGAGCTAGAGTGATTCCATCCTGAGTCTCTACCCATTTGATCACCCATTAAAACAGTCATGACATAAAACTGATGGGCATTGGGCTCTACTCCTGTAAGCAATCCAGGAGTGACTTTCGATGCTAACATTTTTGGCGCCATTGCCGGGGACGAAGTTGAAGATTTACCCTGGGATAGAACGACATTGAGCCTCTGATTCTGAAGGTGCATCAGGCATCAGAGCCCTTAAAGATTGCTACTGTGCACCTGGCGACTCCACTGGGGCGAATCCAAGGTTTCCACATCACTGTTTCAGTTGTGATTACTGTTAGCACACCTGAAATCTGACCCTAAGGAGCTTTCTTGAGAAGGTTTCAGCAGCTGCTTTCTCAGCCTGAGAAGCTTCCTAGGGTAACAACAACGTTAGGATCTAGCCTTTGATGGTGAACAAGGACCAGCCACATTCGAAGTTGCACATCTTTCACCTGGCGACTCCATGATTCAAAGATCAATTGGCAACTCCGCTGGTTCGATATGGAGAAAATCCTTGCTCGCAGGTTTGCTCCTTTTAATTTTTCTGCTATTCCTGGTTTTCCTAATGTTGTCCCCTCTCCGAATGAATGGGGCGATTATTTGCCCATATTTTGAAAATGTGAAGAGGACAACCCTGCTCAGCACCTCAGTGAGTTTCATGAACTCATGCATCACTGGGAGATACATCATGAGGATGTATTACTGAAAATGTTCATGTTCTCGTTAGCAGGGGATGCTTGTAAATGGTATCATTCTTTACCCCTTGCTAGCATTTCTTCACTCAGTGAATTCCATGCAGCCTTCACTGCCTATTGTCAAAAGATTTATCCCTCTGAGTTGATTTTTCATAGCTGTTGTGAGGGATACTACAACAAATGTATACAAGATAGAGCTGTCTCTTATGTAGGCTATGAGGATGATCCTGATGACTTGGATAAGAAATCAGTCCTTTCTCCTCCCCATTCGTCTGCTTCGGGCGGAGTTGTGGAGCTGATAAAATCTATTGCTACCAGACTTGACAGGTGGGAAGCTGAGTGATGTGCAGAGGATTTTCCACCCTTTGAAGAAGATGATTTTGGTATCTCTACAATGGATGATTATGAAGATCCTAGGGAGGAAGAAGATGCTTCGGGCGAAGTTATGGAACTGATAAAATCTATCACTTCCAGACTTAGCAGGTGGGAAGTTGAACAATGTGCTGAGGATTTCCCATCCTTTGAAGCAGATGCCCTTAGCAGCTCTACTTAGAGAGATTATGAAAAAATCTTTCCCACGGGTCTTGTTTATGGTCATTATGAATCTGACCCATGGGAGAGCCAAGAAGAAGAAATCCTCCCAGATATGATTATGTCAGATGGAGGCTATAATGATGAGGGCTGTAAGGATAGAAGACTGGGGGAAGAAGATGCTTTGAGTGAACTGATAGAGCAGGAGAAATCTCTCACTGCCCAACATGCAAGGTTGCAATTTGAAGGCAACAGAGAGGGTTTTTCGGTCCTTGAGGCACATGTTCTTAGCAGCTCTTTTGAGGAGGTTATTGAAGATTTCATAGTTGCGTTAGTTTTTGCCCCTAATGAGTCTATTGTCTCAGATTTAAAGGAAGAATCCATTGTGGAAGAGGAATCTTCTCTTTTCCTTCACGATATTTCCCATGATGTATTTACATTTGGGATTGAATCGAAGGATCGAGAGATCATTCCTTTTCTACAAGATGGGGGAGTTTTGTGCTCACCCAGCTTTGATGATCATTCTGGTAAGAAGCAGACCGCAGAGCCTTATCCTCTGTCCACTAAAGAAAAGTATCATGAGGAAATCAGCCATCCCAGTCATTCAAAAGAGCAGCTAAGCACACATTTCGTTTTCTATCCAGAGCCAGTCAGTGAGCAACCACCGCCCGATATCAATGAGCCTATGAAAACTGTCCACTCACCTATGCTTGTCAGAGATATTTAGCCACATGGGAACAACTGTGTAGTAGAGGAGGCTGCATGTTGCCAATTTTCTGAAATTCGCCACTCATTCTATGACCCTGTCAGTGAATACCTAGAGTGGCATGTCCTTTATGGCTTGGAGCCACACTATTTCATATCAACTTCAGCCTTTGAGGAGAAGTTGAAGAGTGTAGCCATTCTATTGTCATGGTTACACCATCTGCTGGTGATCATCGACAGAAGGAAGGAGCTTCTATCCAGGAAGCTACTTGAATGGCTATGGTGGAAGTCTGCTTTCACCTAGTCCCATGTAAAATATTTTATTAGCATTAGGACTATATATAAATAATCTCCTTTGAGCATGTAGCTTTGTTTGCTTTGCTTTACTTTTCGGCCTATATTTTCAGAAGCGAGATGTTTTGAGCTTGACTCCATAGCCCAATAGCAAGGCACTAGGACTGCAAAATTATTCCTTAGAGCATCATAGGGATGACTCTATCCCCCATGGAGCCTAATGTTAGCAACATTTCTTGTATAGGGGTGTTTTCCTCTCCGATTTTAGGCCTCTGGTGTAAATGCATAGAAGTGGGGTTTTGAAAACTGGTCAGATGAGTTTTATTCAAAGGCCGCGACCATAAGCACCGAGCGCAGCTCACAGAAGAAGTCCATTTCAGGCTTAAATCAAGTGAGCGAGTAGTCTGATTTCAACGGCAAGGATCAAGCGACAAAGCAGATCAACGATCATCGGGATTTCGAGGCTACCAAGTTACTCGATATATAGCGTCAGAGAAAGTGCCTATATTTCAAGACTAAATCTGTGTCATCCGATCTAGTGACGCATGGCACAAGATCTAGTCAAGTCGACATATCAACATTCAGGAGTTCGAGGGGTAAAAGTCCCTCATCATCTCACATTTTGAAACCCCGAACCCCGAAACATCAATAAGCGCCTTTGAAGCTAAGCCTATGGTCCTAGCACCCGGTTACATCAAGCGAGCTTGGTAATGGAGGCAACCCTCTCCTAGCATCAAATACCATCTCGACCGTCCATCTGAAGGACACACGGCACAATAGATGAGCCACGAGTGGGGCCCTTCAGGATTTTCATGATGAAAGTGCCGAGGTCATCTCAGTTGTTCATCCATCAGTGAGGCTCAGGCACATTTAATTTAAAGAGGGCACAGATCTAGACGGTCGTGATCCAGGCACTCAAATTCACAGATGAAGTCCAATTCTACATCCCCTCCGTCATTCTGGCTTTAACAAGAACGGGGGGGGTTCCGGAATCAAAGATAATGTATGAGCGCATCTAGACGGCCCAAGTCTCAGTGCTTAGATCTACGGTCTGTATTGAATTGCAGACCCCCCCATCGGTTCTGCGTTTAATGGAGGGGGTGGTCTGGAATGGAATTTCACTCTAGCGAGCCCCCCTTCCTGTCGTGTCACTATCTGAGTTGTCCTCCCCATTGCCATCTGTTCTCCACCTACCGCCACCCTCTTCCCCCATCATTTTTCCAACTTCCCTCTTTCCATCCACATGGCCCCTCCTCAGCTCATCGTCCTCTCACCTCCTGCCATGTGTCCCTCTCACTCCTAGTCACCTCCACCTGTATGATCATTCTTTTTAATCTGCGTCCACCTATACCCCTGCACTCCACACACCTTCCTCCTCTTTCCTTTTCATACCATGTGGCATTCCTCAGCTTATGTCACCTTTCTCGTTTCCTCTCCATCACCTCCACCATGTTGATGCCATCGCTCCCATCATACCCTTTTTCACATCCTCCATAGGGGTCCCTCACAGCAGTCCAGTGAAGCAACATCCAAAGAGAGACCGTTCAGCTGATCCAGGTGGCACCATTAGGAGACCTCCACGTCCCAGAAGGTAGGGTTGACTGAGGGTATCCCCAGTCCCAAGAAAGCAGTTCTTGTGGTTGTTGTTGGTGGTTGGGCATCATCTCCGCCATAAAAAGAAAGTCCAGCAAAGGACTAAAGCTGGTTGATTCATCTGCAGCAGGACAGTCTGAAATCTGATAGCGTCTGTCTTGGGTGCATGATCGGCCAGAGTTTGCATGCGCAGACTGTCAGAAGACATGTAGATGCAATGTTTTTAATGCAACGTCTTGTTTTTGCTGCTGCTGTTGTTTTGAGTATATATAGGCGTTTTCGCCATTTTTGTAGGCATCGATGGTTGAGCAAGGCTCCCGATTGTAAAAAATTTAACGAAGCATTGGTTATTCTGGTTGTGTATTAACATCTGAGACTTCTTGCCTTATGAATGTCAACTTCTTTCCATGTCTTTGTTCATATTGTATTAGAACATATCAGAATTGGAGGATCCAGTCGAGTTGTGATTGTTATAGGATGATGTAGGTTGTATCACTGTAACAGTCGCATTGTTTCTAATCGATCTCTGTGTTTTTCTTAGTGCTGAATGACTTGGAATTGGAGGATCCAGTCAAGTCACCCCTTTAGTTACCCGAAACTATGAACCAAGAGGATCTTGCACTTAGAGTTTTTCTTCTGCAAACTGCTGAAAGGCCCGTTGGCCAAGGTAGTTTTGCTCACTCCTCTCACCAAGTCTTACACCTGCCCATTTTACAATCAATCTACTGACTGAAGGTAGATCAAGACCTCCTTTGTTCTTTACATACCAGACCCTATCCCTGAGCTAGAGTGATTCCATCCTGAGTCTCTACCCATTTGATCACCCATTAAAACAATCGTGACATAAAACTGATGGGCATTGGGCTCTGCTCCTGCAAGCAATCCAGGAGTGACTTCCGACACTAACACTTACTACCCACATCAAAATGGGGTTATATAGAGGAAGAATACGACCATTGTTGGGGTTTTGAGAGACATGCTACATGATTAGGGGCTGACACTATTTCTTTGTGCTGAGGCATGCTACAATCCAGTTTATCTACAGAATAGGATTCCTCACAAGGTTGTAGGGAGCATGAATCCTGAGGAGGCTTTTTCTGGGAATAAGCCTGAGGTAGGGAACTTTCGTATTTTTGGGTGCATCACATATTCATATGTCCCTTCTGAGAAGAGGAAAAAGATAGAGCCCACGACAGAGAGAGGGATATTTGTTGGGTATAATGAGACTTGAAAAGATTTCCATATATACCTTCCTTCCTTGAGGAATACTATCTTGAGGAGGGATGTTAGATTTGAGGAGGACGAAGCCTTTATGAAGTGTATAGGGACAGACAAGGGTGAGTAGTATTCACCTTATATTTAGGTGATTTTGTAATAGAATAAAGTGACACAGAGTTTTGGGCCACTAGTTTTGGTGATGAAAGGTTCACAGGTGACAGGGCCACAGGTTCAGGTTCCCAGGCTACCGGTCCACAAATTTCAGGATCGAATACTCTAGAGTCTACTTCAGGATCACTATCTTCAGAAGATGGTGTTGAGTAGGGAGATTCCCCTCCATGGGATACTACTTCAAAGAAGAGGAAACCCAATTGGCTTCAGGATACTTCAAGGGAGGAACAGGGTTCAGTGGGGAATCCCAGACAAGCAGTGAGGGAGAGTAAACCTCCCAAGAGGTTTTGTAGCTATATCGCGATGGTGAGCAGTATTCAGGATTCTGAACCTTCCACTTTTGAGGATGCTTCTGGTAGATAGGGTTGTAGAGATGCCATGATGGAAGAGTACAATTCCATCACGAAGAACGATGTCTAGGAAGTTGTTCCTAGACTTGAGGGGAAGTCAGTGGTGACTTCCAGATGGATCTATAAACTCAAGCATGCTATAGATGGAAGCATTGAGAAGTACAAAGCTCACTTTGTGGATCGGGGTTTTTCACAGGTTGAGGGAGTTGACTATGATGAGACCTTTGCATTGGTTTCTAGATACACTTCGATCAGGGCAATGATCTCCATTGCAGCAGAGATGAGTTGGAAGATCCACCAGATCGATGTGAAGACCGCATTTATGAATGGTCTTATACATGAGGAGGTGTATATTGAGAATTCATTGGGCTTTGAGGTGCATGGGAGAGACTCTCATGTGTGTAGAATGAACAAGGCATTGTATGGGATGAAATAAGCTCCCAGAGCTTGGTATTCGAGGATTGATGCCTATTTGCAGTAGTTGTATTTTGAGAAGAGTGAGGGGGATCCCAACCTATACTTCATTGTGGTTGGAGAGGATCCTCTCATTCTATTTCTATATGTGGATGATATTTTCATTACAGGGGCAGAGAGACTCATCAAAAACTACAAGGAGATCCTTGCTTCAGATTTTGAGATGACTAACATTGGATTGATGCATTATTTTTTTGGATTGGAGGTTTGGCAAGAGGCTGGACACATCTTCCTAGCACAATGGAAGTATGTGTGTGCCATTTTGAGGATATTTGAGAAGGATGATTGTAGTCCCATGACCACTCCCATGATTACCAACTGGAAGAAGCTTCATGCTTCTAAGTCTCAGTTGGTGGATTCCACTTTATATCGTCAGTTGATTGGGTCATTGATGTATTTGGTCAATACCAGGCCATATATTTGTTTTGTTGTCAACAATCACAGTCACTTCATGGTGGAGGCGAGGAGAGTGAACTGGGTGGAAAAAAACATGTGTTCATGTATATTTGTGGTACCATAGACTATGGTCTGGACTATCAGAGAGGAGATGGATTTCATCTGGTTGGCTATACAGAATCAGATTTGGCAGGATGTGTTAGTTGTAGGAAGAGTACTTCAAGGTGTTGTTTTGGATTGGGCTCAACAGTTGTGTCTTGGCTCAGTCGGAAGCAAAAAGTCAGTGGCTTTTAGTTCTGTAGAGGCTGAGTATATGGTGGCCAGTTAGGACAGTTGTGAGGCCCTTTGGTTTCGCAAGTTGCTGGTGGGATTGTTCGGTTTATAGTTGAGGCCTACCATGATTTACTATGATAATCAAAGTTGCATTAAAATCTCAGAGAATCCAATTTTTCATGACTGGTCTAAACATATCGAGATTTTTTATCACTTCATCTATGACTATGTTCAAAGAGGAGTTGTGGAGCTACAATACATATCTATAGAGGAGCAGGTTGTAGACATACTCACCAAGGCATTGGGCAGAGGCAAGTTTGTATGTTTCAGGGACAAGCTTGGAGTGGTGAGTAACAACTTCTATGGTAAGAGGGAGTGTTAAAAATTTAATTAAAAGTACCTAGGAAAGTGTTTCTCATTACCTAGGCACCTGAGGGGTGAGAAAGTGCCTAATGTGGGCCCTAGTCATTTAATTTGTGAGATACAAATTAAAATGTGACTTTTTGAGACTTAGGGAAATTGGGTGGATAAAGTGATTTAATTTTCATTGTTGATCTCATTTAACCTCCACTGCTGGATGAAGAGAATTTTCACTTTCCCTCATGAGGTCGATTAGGGTAAGGGGGTGCACCATTGAGTTGGTTGTTGAGACATTTTGAGAGAGAGCAAGAGAGAGAATTTTCGAAATTGAGAAGAGGCTATTTTTGCAGAGCTAGGGTACACATCCCAAGGCTTCTAAATAGCACAAAAATTGAGGCAAGGAGTTCAACATACACAGGAGGCCATACAACACATACTTCAAGGTCCATACAGTCTTTTGTGTGCACAAAAATCGAGGAATGGAACAACATTTAATTTTTTCTGTACGGTACAGATTTATCAGTCTGTACATCCATACTTTGGCACAAGTTTCGAGGAGGGATGTTATTTCATACATAGGCCATACCATACGAATTCTGTACAGGTCCGTACAATCACTTCTTGGCACAAAAATCGAGGCAGGTTGTTGTGTGTTTTTTCTGGAAAGTTTGGCATAGTTTTCAAGGTAGTCGTACAACCATTAATATACCCAGAAATTTGTTGAAGTTGTTGGCATGAATTTGAAGGAATTCGTACAACCATTTGGAGTCACAGAGATCGAGGAGCAGACCTGTAATTTATTCCAGAAAATTTTGGAGAGAGTTTTGAGGAGTTTGGCTCATTTTCCTGTGTGAAGACTTGGAACGGTTATCGAGATAAGTTTGTCATTTAAATTTTTGAAGATGAACATGCTATAAAAGAATTTCTCTGAAGCTCCTAAATAATAAAAATCTCCCTCTCTCACTGGTTTTCCCCTTGTGGGTTTTTCCAGGGTCGATGTTAGACTGAAAATCACTGTGTTAATATTTTATGAGTTTATGTTTTGTTGATATTTTTATTTCTACATTGAAAACGATGTTCATAACCTTCATGTTTTAGTTATGAAATTTATTTTCTGTTGAGTTTAATTGGCTATTAAAATTCAGGGTTTGGGCATTAAACATTGGCTGAAAAATCAGCGAGACTGAAACTGAGTTGGGGTCTGAAATTTTACAAAAATGCCTTTTGGTCTCATGAATGCAGGATCAACCTTCCAACATGCAATGGATATTTCCTTCATTGGAGAAAAGGAAACATTTTTGGTCATCTATATGGATGACATTACAGTGTTCTCAATATTTGATAAAGAACATTATCATCATTTGAAGAAAGTTTTCCTAAAATGTAGAAAGTTTGGGTTCTCACTGAATCCCAAGAAGTCTTTGTTTTCTATGAAAGAGGGTAAGTTGTTGGGGCACATTGTCTCAAAAGAGGGGGTAAGGATTGATCCAAGTAGATTATAGGACATTAAGACTCTGTCTCTCCCTAGGTCCAAGAAGGTGATTCAGTGTTTCCTGGGAACAATAAAGTTTTTGAGAAGATTCATCTCTAATTTTTCTGAATTGGTTAAGTTTATCACATCCATGCTAAGAAAGGGAAATGAGGTAAAATGGACACTTGAAGCTCATAATTATTTTGATCAAATCAAAGAAGCACTGACTTAGGCACATGTTCTTATCAGCCCTGATTTTTCAAAAGAATTTTTTATGTTTTCGTTTTCCTCAAATGACACATTGGTTGTTGTTCTTCTTCCGAAAAACACAGATGGGATGGAGAAACCCATTTCTTTCTTTAGTAGGGCATTAAGGGATTCATAGGTTAGGTATGATATTATGGAAAAGAAGGCTTATTCTTTGGTTAAATCCCTCAAAGCCTTCATGGTATATATTTTTCATTCCAAAATTATTGCCTATGTCCCTTCATCTTCTGTGAAAGAAATCTTAATCCAACCTGACATAGATGGAAAGAGGATTAAGTGGATTGCCAAAATTTTGGATTTTTACCTTTAAATGAAGCCTACTAAGTTGATTAAAGGGAAAGTTTTAGCTATGTTGTTAGCTGAATCAAACTTTATAGCACTTGGGGTTAATTTCATGAATGCAGATTTTGTATATCAGCAGATCGATATTTCTAGAAGAAGCTCACAAATCAGTCCCAAATTGACAGAGTGTAATTGGTACAAGGACCTTATACATTTCTTGCAGACATTGCAGCCCCCACCTAGACTTGACAAGACTAAGGTGAGAGTTTTAAAACTCAAATAAATCAGATATTGCATTGTTGATCATGTTTTGTATTGGAAGGATCTTGTTGGGGTTCTTCTAAGATGCTTAGTCCCAGATGAGGCAAAGAAAACCATGTCTGATTTTCATGATAGCCTCTGTGGAGGCCATCATTTTTGGAGGAACACAATGTATAAAATACTCAGAGCTGGGTAATTTTGGTCTAGTCTATTCACTGATGTCTGTGAAAATATCAGGGCCTATGATAAATGTCAGAAGTTCTCAGGAAAGCAATAGCTAAAATCCATGCCTCGAAACCCATAATGGCATCTGACCCTTTCCAACAATGGGGATTAGATTTCATTGAAGAAATCCATCCAGCTTCAAGTGGGCAAGATCGTTGGATACTAACTTCCACTGATTATTTCACCAAGTGGATTGAAGCCATTCCTACAACAAATGAAACACATAAAGTAGTTATTGGCTTCCTGGAAGACCTTTTGTCAAGGTTTGGATGTCTTAACAAGATTATGACTGATAATGCTACAACTTTTAAATTTGAATCCATGGTCAAGTTTTGTGAAAAGTTTGGAATCCAACTTATTCATTCTACTCCTTATTACCCTCAACGTAATGGCTTGGTAGATTCCTCTAACAAAAGTCTAGTAAATATCATCAAAAAATTGTTGGATGATAAGAAAAAATCTTGGGATTCAAAGCTGGAATTTTCTCTCTGGGAAGATAGAGTGACCACCAAGAGATCAATTGGCACTACCCCATTTCATTTGGTCTATGGAACTGAGGCTACCTTTCCTTCTCAACTTGCATTACTAGTGGATTTTTTTTTACAAGATCAACAGGGAGAACCATATGATATGGTCAGAAGGGTGCATCAGCTAGTAGAAGTACGACAGACCATAGAGAAACTCGATAAAGCACAGAGTCATCAACAGAACATAAAGCAATATTTTGACAAGAAGGTAAACAAAGAAGATTTCCAGCTGGGAGACTTGGTGCTCAAATGGGATACATAAAGGAAAGAAAAAGGAAAAAAATTTAAATTCGAAGCCTTGGGGATTGGTCCTTTCAAGATTTATGAAGTTTTTCAAAATAACACTTATAAATTGAAAAACTTGGAAGACTCTGAACTTTCTAGTGGCCCAGTTAATGGGAATTTTATGAAGAAATATTTTTCTTAAAGCCATGGGTGGCTTTCCCTTCCGTTGTAAATATCAGTTTTATTTTGTTTTTTTTTCTTTTGAATAATGACCCCATAGCCTTTGGATAAGACACTGAAACTTGTTGTTCTTGGAAGCTCATAGAGAGCATGTGATCCCCTCTGGAGCCAATGGTATCATAAATATTTTCATGGGTCAATAAAATGTTTAGTTTGATTTTGAGTCATAGTTTTACCTTAGCTTATAGGTTTTAGGTTTCATTTTTTTGGCATGAATAAAATATGATTAGTTTGATTTTGGTTTGAAGATTCATTGAGTCTCATATTTCAAAATTGGTCATTATTACCCTGACATGTCACTTTTTCCATGTTGTATGTTGAACCATCCTCTTTTCACTCAACTCGTTAAAATTTCAAATCTAGTCTGAGTTGTATGCTAACAACTCACTAGGAGAGTCTGTAGCCCTTTCAAAGTACATATTTCATTTATAGTCATCATTGCTCTTAAAAGGTCATGTCAATTAGAGATCTCCTTGATTTCAGAGTTGATTTTTAAATCAATATTTAGGGATTATTTTTATGAATTTCTTAACCATTTTCTCGAAGTGTGCAAAGCATCCTCCAGCTTGGCATTGCGAATTGGTGTTACAGATTGGCATTATGCACTTCACTGTGAACTGGCTGTAGGGGATGAGTTGGCGGTTAGACCACTTGTAGGTGCTCTTGTGTAGATATTAAGATATCAACCTCTAGCTCTAGGTTACCAGGTACTTCATGAGATTTCCCACCTTTTTTTAACGCCTGGAAAGTGGTTAATGGATTCTCCTTTGTATGGTGTTGTGAATTGGATTTATGGCATTGTGAACTATCTCACATTCCTATAATTAAGCTCCAGAAGCTTCTCCTTGTGCTATGTATCTAATATCTTGAATCCATCAACATTCCTGGACATGAGTTACCCTATCTTATGATCCTTGGCCTTTGCATCGCTATTTTCATACAAATTTTCCAAAACCCTATCTCTGGCATTGTGAACTCTGTGTAGTCATCCAACGTTGTGAACTCTCTATTCCAGCATCCTTTTACCAATTCACCATCTATTCACAGTCCTTTTATGAAGATAACCTCATTGTTAAACAATTTCATCCTTAGTTGGAAGCATTGTCACTATGATAGGTTTGTGTGGCCTTTTATTATTGATTCTAGTAGTCATTTCCTCTGCTTCCCTACTCTCCACTGTGGGTAATTATTCAGTACTGTAACAAAAACTTCCTAACTATAACTAATGGATAATAAAAAAAAGAAGGTTCACAAAGGTGGAGACATTGTGAGAACAAAGCCTTATGATATGCATCTATTTCCTGAGGAACCCCTAATCAAGGAGGTCTTTCAAAGAGTGGGATGTATTAATTTCTGTCAAAAAATGCAGAGGGGGAACCCAGAGGTGGCTAAATAATTTGTATTAAACTTTGATGGAACCAAGACCAAGGTTGGGATACTAGAATTTGAGGTATCTGAGAGGACCATATCAAAAACCATTGAGATACCTAGTACTGGGGAGAGATGGTTTAAGGCCATGACCCTGAATGCTTCCTTTTCAAGGTAATTCCTCAAACCAAAATACCAAGAAGATAATTTGTCAAAGGGTGTGCCCAAAAAATATATGTTGAAGGGTTTTGATAAACTTCCGAAGATAATTCAAGGATACTTTACCTGTGAATGGAGATTTAACAGGATCTATCAATATCATATAAGGATATTGCTACACTTCACAGGGAAAGATGCTATGAATCTTCCTTTCTACTTGTTCACAAGTATTGGAAAAATGTATGATAGGGTTCAGGATAAGTATAAGGAAGTTGATACAAGTATTTTTCATTTAGGATTGATAAATATGTTGATGATGGATGAATTACAAAAGAGAAACATGGAATGGGAAGATCTCATTACTTCTTCAAACTTTCATCTTAACATTTCTCCTACCCCATAGTCTAAGGTACAAATCCTTCTTCAGGTTGACAAGACTGTACAGTTGGGAATGAATAAGAAAAGGAAGAGCATTGGGTCTACTAATAAAGATAAAGAAACAAAGAAACATGTAGAATAATGAGGATATTAGAAGTCCCCACAAAGAGAGGTCTCATCTTTTCAATCTCCCAGTCCAGTGGAAACTCCTTCATGTAACGCCACAATTTTGATAGGGAGAAAGTTATTGTTGTCTTCATGACCTATTGTAAACAAGGTCAATGTCACGAGACCTATTACTAGATAATAAACAAAACATCAAATCATTTTGGAGAAATTTTCAGTGAGATCCCCCATCCATAGAAAAGGAAAAAGTGTACCTATCAAGAAGTCCATTGAAATTGTAGACATAACTACTCCTTCGAAAAATCCTACCTTTAAGAGGCTAAATAGACAGCTTAAAGAGCCAACAAATGAAATTGCTAAACTAAAAGGAGAAGATTTGGATGAAAATAAGAAGTTAAATGAACTTATGGAGATGTATCATGGAACTCTTGAAAAGGCTAAGTTCATAGCTAAAAGGTTTCGACCTCTCCACAGAAAGATTAGAAATTTGTACAGACATAACATAACCTACCAAAGTTAGATCAGAGGGATAAACATGGAGATGGAACCTTTCAGAGAGGATTTGGCCAAGAATAATTTGGATATATTATCTAAAGATACAACCAGGAGGATCTCCAGAGTCAGAAAGTGAAGAAGATGGACACCTTGATTCATACCATTTTTAACAGTTATCTATTTTCTTATTTTGCTAATTGAAGACAGTCATGTTTGATAAGTCAGAATTCAATTGAGGATGTTTTAAGCTTTCCTATGTCTTATACCACTATGATATCATTATAGCAGTTGGTGACACTTGGGACAGTTTTGTAATGTTTTGATGCATTTTCAAACAAAAAGAGTAGCTACAGAAGAGTTCACAGCGCCTGGTGTTGCGAATTGTGTTTTGAGCTATTGATCTAAAGGTTTTGGAGGAATCAATGGTTTCCAAATTGGCAGATAAGGTTATAACAGTTTTTGGAAGTTTATTCGAAGGATGGAGGGACATCTGACAAAGGGAGATGCACTCAGAGAACACGTCATCAAGCACATTTAATATGATAAAGGAGGTTACCAGCATGGGCTTATTTTTTAGCAGTTTGTTACCTTTTTATTGAACAATTGTAGTTACTCCAACTTTAGTTGTGGGAATCCTATGAAAGAATGGGAATTCGAATTGTAAAGTTTTCATTGACAACCTAGGCTATAAGATAGAGATTGAAAATCATTGAAGGGTTGGAAGGATTGTAATGAGACTCATACTTTTTTGAAATTGTGAAGTTACAAAGCCATCTCTGGATTTTGTGTATTAGACCTGAGACTTTTTTATTAATAGAAATCAATTTCTTTCCCATTATATTATCTCAATCTTACTCTGATTCTACTGTCATTTAAATAATTCATTTGATTTATTGTATATGTATTACAATGGAGATTTTGTTGTGATGTTGCTATGATTTTATCAGAGTTTATCTTTCGATTATAGAAGTTCTTATGTCAAAAGGTTTTCCTTAGATGTCTTCTAGTATTTCCTGATGTGAGTGGTAGGAATTTTAATTTTTTCATTAAGTCTTCTATCTATCCATTTTACTCTTTAAAATCCTGATCTAAGTTAGCCAAGACCTCATTTGCTGATACATTTTTTCTGGAACCTTCTGTGATTTTCACTGTTCTGATTGAGTTTTGATCCATTTGACATCATCATAAAAACTTATCTTTAAACCTACTGACGAGTGTTGAGCTTACACTTTAACAATCAAAGTGTGACTTTCAGTGCTAACAAAAAGTTGTATTCACATCCATATGATGAATCCTCCACCTCATCACTAAAGTGATAGAAATAACAAATCAAATAGAAGAATACTCAACGATTGGAGAAAACATCTCCTCGTGATCCAATCCCTCTTTATAAGAGAACCCTCTTACCATAACCCTCACCTTGAACTTCTCGATGCTACCATATGAAACATGCTTGACCTTGTAGAGCCACCTAGAATTCAATGCTGACTTCCCCTATGATATTGGTACTATGTCCCAAACATCATTTCAAATAATAGAGGTGTATTCATCTACCATGGAATCCTTCCAAACCTACTGATCTACCACTTACTCAAAACTAGGCTCATCATCAATGATGCTGCTCATAAGTTCCATATAGTTCAAAAACTTCCTTGGAGGATTGAGCTCTCTGACCACACTCTAGGGGCCTCACCAACATCCCTCAATGTCTATAATACCCCCTTGGGTCTCTTGAAAAAAATGGTAGGGGATAACTCCTCCTCCCCACCTAAAGTTTGAATCCCTAAATTGGAAGTTGTTGAATGCTTCTCATCCTTCGAAGTCTAATGCTCCTCATCCTTTGTCTTTGTTAATGACTCCTAATATATCCTAGATGTCAATTTCTCCTCAAAATTAACATATTTTCTCACAATTGTCTTCCTCTATGATGGTATGAAGATCCTGTAAGCCTTTCAAGTCTCGTTGTACCCCAAAAATATATCCTTTTGTCCTGAAGGCTCCAACTTTGTCCTCTTCTCCATAGGAACTTGGATGTAGACTAGATAACCAAATATCCTCAAATGTCCTAACTTTGAATTCACTCCTAAGAATGCCTCCTCCAAAGTCTTGTCCCAAAATATCCTATGAGGGCTCCTATTCTAAAGATATATTGTTGTGTTACACACCTCTACCCAAAGAAACATAAGCAACTCTTGGTCATGTATCATAGCCCTGGTAGAGTAGATGATGGATCGGTTCTTTATCTCCGCAACCCCATTTTGACATAGGTTGTATGAGAATGTCATCTCCCCCTTGATCCTTTACTCGTAGAAATCCTTGAAATCATTGGAGATGTACTCTCCCCCATTATCTGACCTTAAGACCTTGATATTCTTTCCTTTCTAGTTCTCTAATTGATCCTTAATCTCTTCGAATTGATTGAAGACCTTAACCTTGGTGTTCATAAACAATATCCATGTTTTCCTATAAAATTCATCAATGAATGTCACATAGTATGACCATTCCTATACTGATGCTACTAACATTGGCCCACTCACATATGAATGGATAAGATACAAGATCCCCTTTGTTGGAAAGTTATTTTTCATTGATGTAAACTCTAGATTAACTCTAGAAGCATTGATATCAACCCTAGTCAATCTTAGAAGAAGCCTTGGAAATATGGCTAAGTGGTTGAAAATCCCCAGAGGTGTGGTCATGAAGCCCGAAGTTACTAGAATAAAATGTGTTAAGGAATTTTTAAATGCATGCACAAATTTAATAGATGGATAGTCCTCATCATGCCATTTCGAATGGTAGGCGATACGCCATGTGGTTCCTCACAATTGAGTAGATATTCCCTCTTGAAGATGGAAGCCTAGAAGTATGGTTAAGAAGCACTAAAAAGTTGTAATATGAAGTGACACTGACAAGTCGGCCCCAAATTAATTAAAAGAAGAAAAGTTGTTGAAAACAAGAAGTTACAAGTCATCCCCATTGCAATAAATATTAATTATGTTGTTGGTAAATTCAGCCTCAATGGAATAATCATTAAAAATTAAATTGAATTTTATTTGGGTCAAGTCATCCCTAAAACGAGGGTGCCATATCTAGTATAAATAAGGCACCTAGGAGTTCATTTATATCATCAAATCAAGTGATTTTTATTGGAAGTAACCAAGGATATATGAGGAAAAATTCAGAGGGAATATGAAGTGAACAAGAGCGAAATTCAAAAGGAGGATGAAGTCTTGTCATGATGTGTTCTAAGGTATGTTATTTAAAGGTCGTCTTACCATTTTCGCTATATATTTGTTTCCCGAATGATTCAAATAGAAAAAATTGGAGGTTATTGAGAATCCATATCATGTTACATGTGGTAAAAATTTCATCTTTTGTTTCGTTTCACTTTTGGATATACACTATGTGGAAGATAGGGTTGTTTACTAGTCTCGAAACTAGTCTCAAAGAAGTGTTCCAGGTAAAACAGTCATAACTTCTTCATAGAGAATCCAAATTATGTGAAATCAATTTCAGTGGAATGATAACAATATTTAGTATATTTTTTGTGATTTTTAGAATCATATATCAAATATTGAGTGTGTGGCACATTGCACAAGTTCTCTTTCCAGAATAGGCTAAAATTTAGGAAGGTTTTCCATTTTCGCTATAACTTTTGTTCTGAGAAGTTTTAGGCCTTGAAATTTTGAGGAGATGAAAGAAAGGTTTCAACATATTTGTGGTTAAAATTGCATACCTTCACTCATTACAGGTACATAGTTATTCTTGTTGAAATATAGGGTTTTTGACTAATCCAAAACTAGTCATGTGAGATTGAGATAAAGTTTGATGAAGATGCTATTCTCTTGTTTCCAAAGTCGAGGAGGAGACACATGTTTGTATTCATGTGTATTAGGTCTACTAAAGGATAATATGTATTATTTTCATGTGTTATTTGGGGTTATGTTTATGGTACATTCTTGAGGCATGTCTTGATGATGATGGTACATGATATGGTACACCTTTATGATGATATGATACATTGTTAGAAGTATATATTGGATATCTTGGTATCTGGTTTGGTATATGTTATTGTGATGTTATCACATGATTGAGGCACATATTATTATACTTGTTTGAGGAACACAAATGAGAATATCTCATGATACATGGTATATGGATGTTGGCAAATGCTCGAGGGACATGGTTTGATGTATATCTTGGTGATGTTGATACAAGTGTTGGTACATGGTATGGTATAGGTTGTCGTACATGGTTGATGCATGGTATGGTGCAAGTTTTGGTACATGGTTGATGAATGGTATGGTACATGTTTTTGTACACATTTTATCCATGATATGGTACATGTTTGGTACATGATTGATGCATGGTATCTTACAAGTTGAGACACTCAGGTTAGTGATGATATATCAGTGACAGTGACAGTGACAGGTTGTTGTATCAATAACAATGATAGTGATATGTTGTTGTATATGTGACAGTGACAGTGATAGGTCAATGTGATAGTGAAAGTGATAGGTTGGATGATAGGTTGATTACAGGTTGATGAGATAGTGGTAGTGACATGTTGAGTCTACACTTATATAATAGGGCAGAAGGACGGGGTAAGGAAATGGGTTTGTAGCCTCCTTTTGATTAGTGCCGGAGAAATTAGCGAGTTGGATATTGTAAATCAGGGGATCGTAACCTCCTTTTGGTTGGAGGCAAAGAGCATAGGGATTTGGAGATTCATTTGGGTTGGAGCCTCCTTCCAATTGTAGCTGGAGAATTTAGGGAGTTGTAGATTTCTTCATGTTGGAGCCTATAAATAGGGGGTTCGAGCCTCCTTCCAGTTGGTGCTAGAGAATTTGGAAGTTGGTGCTTCCTATGAATGTAATCTTTGATATATAATAAATCATTCTGTGGGTTTCTCCCATCTAGGTTTCCACATAAATTCTGGTGTACTATGTATTTGATGTGATATTGTTGAATGGTACTACTTATGGTTATATGATCATGATATATTGAATGTAATCACAAATGATATATTGTTGATAAATTTGAATTTTATATATTGTGATTGAAAGTGGTAAAAAGAAATCATATTGATTCACCCCCTCCTCTCAGTATTCCAACACCCTTGGACCTACTCTTGCTACTTGGAAAAGTCACCTTGGCGTTCTTTCCAAGTTCACACTGTTAAGAACCAAATATCCAAATAGCATAAAAACATCAGAAAAAGTACTCAATGCCTTGAAAAAAAGAGAAATTCAGATAGTAAGCCTCTTCGAGGGGGCAACCTCCTTATACATCATATGAATTCAAAAATACAATATGCCTCCAAATGAAAAGGTCTTCTTTGTATATATAGGAGACTAGGAGGTACAATTACAACTAATGGACCCAAACCAACATAAATAAAATAACAATACTAATGTAATATGCCCTGATTAATGGGTAATGTGCCACTATTTAGGGCTTAACATGCCCCTCCCCTTCAGAAAAGTGTTATCCATAACACTTGAGTAATTTTATATGCCTATGTATAAAAGAGTCATCTTCCGAAGTGGAATATTCAATAGGTAGTTTCTTCCACTTGATGAGATACTCTGAAATGGATCTATTCCTCAGTTGGTGAATTCTTATGTCAGTGATAACTTTAGGCTCCAATATGATTTTTCCTTCCTCGTCAAATTCTAGAAATATAGTTTGAACTGGGATCTTGTCACCTATAACCTTATTTAAGCATGAAACATGGAAAACTGGGTACACTCGCGAAGAGGCAGGCAACTCCAATTTGTATGCTATAGTACCAATATTTTGCAACACCTTATAAGGGCCATAGTAATTCGGTGATAATTTATTATCTGTATTAGCTTGCTTGAGGGACATCTATTTGTATGGTTGTAGTCTTAAAAATACCAAATCCCCTACTTCAAAATTCTTTCACTACGATGTTGATCTGCTTGTTGTTTCACAAGATTCTGTGCCATGGTCAGGTTGTCCTTTAAGAGTTGGAGAACTTGTTGTTGATGCTCGATGTGATTTTCCACTGCTTGAACCTTATATTTTTCTTTTAGATAAGAAGTGATGGATGGTGGGTGATACCCATAGAGTGACATAAATGGTATCATTATTTTTGCAGTATGAAAGGAAGTGTTATACTACCACTCTATCAAGGGTGACCACTTTGACCATTGTTTTTTTTATCAAAGAAAAAGCAACGAAGGTGGCCTTCCAAACATTTTTTCACTATCTTCGTTTTTCCATTAGATTGAGGATGATAAGATGAGATATGAGCCAATTGAGTACCCAAACAAGAAAATAATTCTATCCAAAAATGTCCAGTGAATATGGGATATCTGTCACTTACAATAACCTTTGGGCTTCCATGTAGCTTTTGAACTGTCTCCATGAATGTGGTGGCAACTGTACTGGATTTGAAAGGATGAAAGAGCGCACAAAAGTGTCTGTACTTGGTAAGTCTATCAACAATCACCATGATGACACTATTTCCTTTAGAATTCAGTAACCCTGTGAAAAAATCCATGGAAACCTCCTCCCAATGCTGACTTGGGATGGCTAATGGTTGTAAAATACCCGGGGTCTTAATTGTTTCCACCTTATTTTTTTGGTAACTGCAACAAACCTTTGAACATCAGTTTTAAGGCCATACCAAAAAAATTCCTTCTTGACCATGGGATAGGTTTGCAAAAATCTTGAGTTTCATCCTACTAGAGAGGTGTACAATTCAAAAAGTACATTTTGTTTGAGTTGGGAGTTCTTAAATAAATATAAGAGATCTTTGTACCATAGTGAATCATTTTTCCATGTAAATGTATATGATGCATTGGAATCCTACTACAACCCTTTAATGAGAGTCCACGTTTTTTCATCATTCTTCCATTCATCCCTTTCTTATGTTATCCAATCAGGTTGGATGATAGAGATAGCATAGAGGAAAGCCTCAACATTTTCATCCTTTCTTGAGAGTGCATCTGCCACAAGATTTTTCTTCCTTTTTTTGTAGATGATTTCAAAATCATAACCCAACATCTTGGTCACCCATTTTTGTTGTTCTTCTGAAGATAGTATTTGTTCCAAGAAGTATTTAAGACTTTCATGATCTGTTTTGACCTTGAAGTTCCTACCTATTTGGTAAGGGTGTCATTGCTTCAATGCATGTAGTATTTCCACCATTTCCTTCTCATAAATGGGTTTGTGTAAGTACTTTCCCTTGATTGGTCGACTTTCAAAATCAAGGGGTATTCCTTCTTGCATTAGAACAACACCAATGTCATTTCCTGAGGCATCACATTCTAGAATAAAGGTTGTTGTGAAGTCTGGTGTGGTCAAGATATGAGCTTTTCACATCACCTCTTTAAGTTGTTCAAAATATTGAGTTTCCTATGGAGTCCATGAAAATGAATCCTTCTTAGTTAATGTTTTTAAAGGTGTTGTTATTCTTCCATAGTTCCAAACAAACTTGCGGTAGTAACCCATCAAACCCAAAAATCCTCTAAGATTCTTCAATGTTTTGGGAATTGTTCAGTCCATCATGGCCTTAATCTTGTTAGGGTCTACCTTGACACCTTCATGAGATACAATGTGACCCAAATACTCTACCCCCTTCACCCCAAAGAAACATTTGGATGGTTTTCCATATAGTTGTTGCTCCTTTAGTAGTTGTAGCACCATGTCAACATGTCAAACATGATACTCCCAAGACTTGATATAGATTAGTATATCATCAAAAAATACTAACAAAAATTTTTGAAGGAAGGTATTGAAAATGGAATTAATCGACCCTTGGAATGTGGAAGGTGCATTTGTAAGGCCAAAAGGCATGACCAAAAATTCAGAATGGCCTTCATGAGTTCTGAATGTTGTTTTTGGGATATCTTCTTCCTTCATTCTGATCTGATGATACCTTGAACGAAGATCCAACTTTGTGAAGTAGATTTCTACATGTAGTTCATACAAAAATTCATCAATGATGGGAATGGGAAACTTATCTTTAATGGTGATCTTGTTGAACTCTCTATAATAATGACACATATGCCATGATCCCTCTTTATTGAGTACCATTACCACCAGTGTAGAGTAAGAATTTTGTCTAGGACTAACATCTAGTTAGTATAGTAGTGTATCACCAAGACTGGGAAGGTCTATAGCTCAACAAGGTAGAGCACCTCGTTTACACATGCACCAATGGATTTCAGGAGAGTTTATCGATTCATCTGATCCAGGAAATAGATTCTGTGTGAAATAGTCTTACTCTATCAATGCATTTCTCTGTAATGCTAACCTCTAACATTTCTTCAACCATATACTCAATTTCACTCTTCTGGGAATAAGGGTATCTGCGGGGCCTGATGTTTGGAGGAACACTCCCAGGAATTAGGTGAGTAGCATGATCATGCTCTCGAGTGGGTGGAAGACCTCTAGGAATATCTTCAAATACTTTGGAATTCTTATCACTAATCCCTTAAAGATTTAGCAGAATAGATGGCTTAGATGTTTGAACATCTAGTGAGCATAGTTGTACAATTACATCATGATACCCCTTTTTCAATAATTGTTTCATGCCATTAGAGATTATTACCTTATTGGTTTTTCCTATGATACCCCTTAACTCAATTTCCTTTCCTTCTAATGAAAATTTCATGAAAAATTCTTGAAAATTAAAAGCCATTGTTCCCAATGATTGTAACCATTGGACTCCTAGTATGATATCAACACCACCCATGGGTACAAAAATCATTGGACTACTCATTACATATTCCCCCATAGTAAGATTGATCTTATGGAATTTTCCTGAGCAATTGATAGTTCCTCCATTTAAAATCATTACTTGAAACTCTGGCACTGGATATATAAAGAAATTGAGAGCTTTGGCTAATTTATGAGGAATGAAATTATGAGTACTACCAGAATCAATTAGGACTATTAACTTTTTCTTTTTGATATATCCTTCAATATTGAGGGTTTTAGGAGTGCTAATTCCAGGCAATGCATTACATTGTTGGGATTCAACTCTTTAGAAGAAATATCTTCTACGTTTTCATCTTGAGATGGTTCTTATTCTTATTCCTCTTCACAATCTATGTATAATAATTTCTTCTCACCACACTAATGTCCCTTACTATACTTGCTGTCACAATTAAAGCATAAACCTTTTGTTTTTATTTCCTCCAATTGTTGAGGTGTCAACCTTGTAGGTTGAGGTGGTTTAGAAGAAGGAAACTTATTCTCTCGATAGATGTTAGGAGTGGTCCTTGTAGCATCCATAGCTAGATTTTTAATTTCAACATTTCTCGCCACCTTGAACACATTCTCCAATGATTTAGGTTCCCAAAGGCGAACCTCATGTTGAATGCTATCCTTTAAAGTTGATATGAAGACATCAATCAGGTGTTCATTTGGAATATCTATTACCTTTATATTCAATCTTTGGAAGTTCTCAATGTGCTCTGCAACTGAACCCTTTTGCTTGAGATTTATCAATTGGCTGAAGAAGGTATTTCTCCTTCTCTCCTCATAGTGTGTTATCATTTCTTCCATGAAAATGTTCCAAGTGACAAGTGATTTGCAAGAAAAAAATCCATCGATACCACACAAGCTGATTGGGTTCTAAATATAAATATGTAATCCGTACATTTTGTGTGTGTGGCACGTCATGTAGATCAAAGAACTGCTCCATATAGAGTATCCATGTGATTGTATCCTTTCCATCAAACTTCCTCATATTGATATTAGGAAAGTGATTGGTCTTCAACCCAAAGCTAGAGTTTCTCCAGTCTTGATTCATCTTCCTTCTGTCCTCATCATGAATTTCATGGGATACATTGTCACTTTCACTTGGCCTCTCTATTAGCACATTTTTCAATATTTCCATGATCTCCCCTTTTAAACCATATTTATTAGTGTTCATGATCGCTTCTATCTTAGCTTCAATTGAATCCATCATCTCTTGTAGTTCATATTTTGTTACTACCTTCTTTTGTAAATTATTTATGTCCCTACACATTTCTTCACCTTCATCAAGAGTCCAAGTAGGGATTTATGAAGGCTTATTTGGTGTATAATTTCCCTTTTTTGGTGGCATGTTGGCCAAGCATCACTGCAAGGTAGGAATTCCTATTTTCCTTAGGAAAAGGTCCTCACAGACAAGGGAGTGTCAGGTGTTATAGATCTCTTATATATGTGTGGGTTCCAACAATAGTACTCGTCCGAATATCTCAGGGCACTAACTAAGGAGGCTCAACCATGCCCCTACATATACTATATGACTACCCAGGTACTAGAGAGTAATCTCCCCGAGTGATGTTCTCAGTGTACTATAGCAACAAGACAACCAAATGGTTTACTCGATTGGTCTTAGGATTCTAGGGGGTCTCTTGTTATACACTAGGTACGTGGGAGATCAAATCCATAGTAGTGTTTTCTAATGCAAAATCATTCGAAAGGGGCCTTTCAATATAATCTAGGTATGTGGAAGAACCACACTCTCCCTGGGTTGTAGCACTGACAAGTAAAGAAAACTCCTACGTTTAGAGATGCATAAATATGTATGTACCTAAAAAAACCCTAATATTATATCAAATTTATGTGATACTTATTTTATCCCGCTTTATTCTACCTCTTGAATCAACCCAATTGAATATTATAGTCAAAAGATATGCAAATTTCCAAAAAAAATGCACCTTTTAAACCCTGATTTGGAGGTTGTTCTGCTAAACAACCTTTCTTCTCTTGTATCTCAAAATTTCGGCCCTTCTGGGTTTGAAATTTCATTCTTTGGTTCTTTGATATGTCCTCTCTGCAATTCCATGGGTTTGATCAAAATTGGATGGTCCAAGTGGAAGTTATGGTAATTTCCCCACACCTTGCTGATTTTTGGCCCTTCCAAGACAACATACTTGTAAATTGTGCCAAGAGCACAATATCTGATATATGATTCTAAAAATTGAACCAGAAATACTATAGATTGTCTACTATCCAATTCAATTGGTATCACTTAATTTGGATACTCACTGAAGAATATATCATTTTTTTACCTGGAACACTTGTTTGAGACTAGTTAATATGACTACTCAGTTACCTTATCTTACACAGGGTGTATCTACAAAAGTAGGATGACCCATGAGATAAACATTTTAAAAAAACTACCTTGATATGTCTTATGAATAAAATATGAGTTTCAAGGTATGAATCATCACATAAATTTTTTTATAGCGAAAATTTCGTGATGACTAAATTCAAGATGATTCTGGAACCTGATCTTACACAGGCTATATATTTGAATGTATAAATCCTCGAGAGATGAAATTTTAACCCCAAGTACCTTGATCCATATAATAAATATGCTCCAAGGAATTTCTCTTGAAAAATTGTAGAAAAAAAAGTTATAGTGAAAATTCCAAGGTGTCTCAAATGTAGCAGTGAAACCCCCAGACCTTGAGCTCTGATACCAAATCTTAAGAACCAAATATCCAAATAGCATAAAAACCTCAGAAAACATACTCAACACCTTGAAAAAGAGAGAAATTCAAATAATAAGCCTCTTTTAGGGGGAAACCTCCTTATACATCATATGAATTCACAAATACAATATGCCTCCAAATGAAAAGGTCTCCTTTGTATATATAGGAGACTAGGAGGTACAATTACAACTAATGGACCTAAGAGGACATAAATAAAATAACAATACTAATTTAATATGCCCCAATTAAGTGGTAATGTGCCATTATTTAGGGCTTAACACACACCCTATGCATTGATCCAGGTGGATATTGGTGGCCACCCACCTTTTCCAACTGGCTCAAAATAGTTTTCTAGCAATTTTGGTAATTTACTATTTTTAGGAGTTTTTAACTTCTGGGGCCATTTTGAGGGCCTAAATGAATGTTTTTTGGGATTTAACTTATCAATGATAGCCAAAAGCTCTGATTGAGCCCTCAAAATGAATCTCCTTGACGTTACCTTTCCAACGAGCTACCGTGCTCCCCAAATAGAGATCGTATGCCAAAGTTACGCCCTTGGGAAGTTGATACACCAAACCACCCAAAATGGGGTCCATAAAACTATTGGATTTTCATATTCAAAGGTTAGGGTTTTGGATTTTCTTTATGATAAAAAAGGCCTTTGGAGCCTCATTTTAAAATCATCTTCTTTCGAATGCAAGTAGCGGACGTATCTCTTTTCAGAGATAAGATGCCACCATTCTAGCGAGTCTTTCACTCTATATTTTTATAGTCTTTCTACATTTTCGCTCATTAATAGAAAATTGTGTATTATTGTATCTCTTTGTTTATGGTCGCATCTATGATACATTTATATTATATTATTGGATATCCAATATATCTTTATACATTTCTTTATTATATTTCACTCTCATTTCGTGCTGAAAATAATCTGGATTACTGGTATTAGAGTAGGTTGCTCTTGATCATTTTTCAGTGCATGTCCCCAACAAGGTATGAGTATAGAAAGTTTGGTATCAAGCTTGTATCTCTTGAGGAAAATCACTCTCACACGCCCAAGAAACCCTCCATGGTGGAAGAAAATAAAAACGACAGAGCAGATGATTCTATTAATCTGTTACTTGAGCAAGTTGTCACGAGACAAAAGGATGAAATCATGGAAAAAATTTCCCACGTCCTTCAACGCCTGCTGATAACAACATGCATGTCTTCATCAAGAAGCCACTTTGGAGGCACCTCGCCTTTCAAGGTACAAGTTAATTTTGATATTCCCATATTTGAAGGAAAAATAGATGCAGATGCCCTAGAAAAATGGTTAAATCTACTAGAAGATTATTTCTCTGTTCATAATTTCTCTGAAAGGGAAAAGATGACCTTCACACTCCTTAAGGCTCTCCCCCATGTCAAAAATTGGTGGGAAACTTAATAGGATAAAATTTCCACAGAGGAGTCTGGAATATATGGGGTCGAGCCCACTTGGGATTTTTTTGTGAATGAGGTAAAGGAACAGTATTACCCTATTGGAAACTATGAAGACCAGTACATAACATGGACCACACTGCAGCAAGAGAGGGTTCAAGCATTTTCAGAGTTCACCAATACCTTCCATACCTTGTGCACTAAGCTAGGTATCAAAGACTCTGAACGACATTTGGTTCTGAAATATCGTGTGGCTCTACACAGATACATCTAAACTGAAATTGATTTTTTGGACATCTCATCACTCAGTACTGCTTATCGATATGTTGATAAAATCGAGCAGAAATTTAAGCACCAGAAAAAAAGAGAGTTTGATTCTAAAAATATGGAAAAACCAAAGTATGATAAAGACGACCCTAACAAATAGTCTTCCGAAAACCAATCCAAGCAATAGGAAAAGAAGGGTCACAAAGAGACGAAGGAAACCAAAAAATGGTGCGATTTCCACAAAATCCCTTGGCACAACACCGATGAATTTCGCTCAAAACAATCATTGGTGGATAATATAAAACACAAGGAGCTGAACCCTGATTCAGAATATGTTTAAGAAAATATCGATAGAAGACAGATCATCGATGTAGACCCCACTACTATTATCTTGGCCGCAACAATTCAAACAGAAGAACCAACAAATCCTAAAGAGGGGGAGCGCCTTTTTCATTCATAGATGTGGGTGAAGGGTACCCCACTGCATTTTAATGTTGATAGAGGAATCCATAAGAACCTCATCTCAGTAGAGGTCATCAAACAATTTGGATTGTCTACAATGCCACACCCACATCCATACAACATCGGGTGGCTTCGCCAAGGATGAGATCTTTGTGTCAGTGATAGTGTCGATTTTCATATGACATCCAACCCTTCAAGGATGAGGTATTATGTGATGTTGTCTCACTAGATGTCTCTGATGTTATCTTGGGCCAGCCATATATGTGGAATTTCCATGCTATTTATGAGTCTCAATTCCATAGTGTCATTATTACTCTGGGGGGTAATCTCTACAGGATACCGAAGGTAATTACGACTATTGTCCCACCTAAACAGTGTCGCAAGGTAGTATCTCATACTAGAAAATTCATATTCTTCACATTTTGTTCAAAGCGTGAATAGAAGAACACCACTGCAGCCTCAGTCCAAGCACCTTATATCCAACAGAAGTAGGTTGACAAGATTGCAACAAAGTGTAAATATTCCTTCTTGTAATATCCCTAGGTCGAACCCAATTGTAAATGTAAATACAAGTGTACGTAAGCTAGTGAGTTGTTTGATATCATTTTTTTATGCACCTTTCATGGCATAGTCCGTGCATGTACTGCACAGTAAAATGATGAAGTGTGCACATTCCAAGATACCATGCACAAAAACTTAAGTGTGCACGATTTTGAGGCTAGGGAGCCTTTGTGTATATGTGATGTTTATAGGTTGGTGATCCAGTTATTATAAGCTAAGAGGCTTATGTTTGTATTAGGCTAGAGATCCTAGAGGATAAAGGCTAGTGCGCCTATTTTTGTATATGTCTCATCATTAATATAAAATACATCATTGTGCACAGACCAACCATGATAAAAGAGTATGGAGGACTAAACTCCACTAGTTGGGGAAAGGGAGGGGCTAAAAGTTAAGGAAAGGGGCTAAGCTAGGGAGCTTAAGCTAAAAAGGAATATTATATTAATATTGCTTAAAAATAAAGTATGGATAATTATTTTATCCTAAGTTATAAGAACGGGGACATGGCCAAAATGGCTCCCAACATGACAAGTGTCAAGTTGGGGACATGCATAAATATAGTTTGGACTTAGTTCATTTTCCGATCTTTTTCATCATTCCTTCCATCATTCGATCATGAAAGCATCCATTCCATGAGCTTTCACTCATGTAGTCAGTTATCCTCTGTACCTTCGTTTCACGAGATCAAAACCTTTATCCATACCCATACCGTTTTGTGTAGTTGGTTAGCTTGGGAGTTGGACTGAAGAAGCAGGTTTCTAGGCCCATGGGATATTGAAGAGGAGGGTTGTCAATCCCATGAGCAATTTCTCTCTAGGTGAGAGAATTGTTGGGAATTTATTTCGTGAAGGTGCTAAACTACAACTATAGGGCTCTGCTTCTTCTTATCTGGCCTGTTGCTAAAGCCCGGAAAGGAAGTGGGGAAGCTGAAGGACTGTTGAGCAAAGAAGGGGCACACTTCTTGGGGTGGGATAGGCATGTAAGGAATGAGGGACTATAGGTTGTTAGTTTGATTTGGCACCTGTGATAGATTCTTTCCTGTTGTCTTTGAGGCATCAACCTGGATAGGAATCCCTTTACCTAGGTGGAGTTTAGTCCCAACTCGAGGGTTACCCATTGTTGAGAGTGATGAGCAGTGTGGTCTAAGGCTGGGAGGTTCGTGAAATGTCTTCACATAGTTGGTGATATTCTTACAAAGATAAGTGTCAATTGTGTGATAAATTTACATGCTGCATTATTATTTATGTGTTTATTTTATGGGTTTATCCTATATGTGGTTATAACTGTCTTTATATTTGTGAGTATTGTCGATACATGTTGTATGTATATGTTTACTGTTATTTAAGTATGAATCCATGCATTTACAAATCTATTTGTATGTTTACGTTATATGTATAAAGTTCCAAAAGAGTTCTTTGTGTATATGTTTTAACTACATGCAGTTCGAAAAACATTTGTGGCATAGCTCAGTATGATGTTGAGTATGTTACAATATGTTCCGCTGAGAGAAAAAAAGCGTTCTCTCGTGTATCGTGGCCTGACCTAGGTGGTCGAGGATGTTACAATATGGTATCAGAGCTTCAGTTTTCAACACTGAGCCTGGATGTGCCGAACAAGTTGAGTTGAAGTGAAATTTCACAGAAGATTGATTTCGAAGTGGCCAAATTTCAAGTCAGAGCGTCCATGGTGAATTTTAGAAGCAACGACGTGGAATTGGGAAAAGCCCCAATTTCTGTTGTTAAAATCATGAGAAAATGGAGAAATTTGGCCAAGTGGTGAGACATTATTGGTTTAATATATGTTCTAGGAAATTCAGACCTGGAATTGGTTTAATTTGAAGTTACAGTGAATCCATGACAGTTGGGGCGAGATTAGTAATTAAAATTCTTAATTCGTGACTTGAGTTTGGAAAAAAAAAATATTCATTCCAAAAATGTCAACCCACATTGATCTTTTGTTCCAGAGGTTGAACTGGTGTTATCAGGGTGAAATTGAATGAATTTCATAGTTGTAGAATGTCTATGGTAAATTGGGGAAAAGGTTAGGAAAAAGCCCCAATTCCTGCAACAGAATTCACAAGGATTTGTTGCACATAAAAAGGAATGCACACAGGTGGGCACACTAAAAATGCATGATGCGTAGTAAAAACTTATGATATGTAAAAAAATTGGGCACTACGTGGAAAAATATTGGTGTGCAGGCACGCACGCTAAAATTTGGTACCACGCGAAAAAATGTTGCCGTGCTTGTGCACACCGTAAATTTTGGGCACTGCGCGGAAAAATATTAGCATGCTAGTGCGCGCGCTAAAATTTGGTACTGTGCGAAAACATATTGGCGTGGTGGTGCACACGCTAAATTTTGGGCACTGCACGGAAAAATATTAGCGTGCTGGTGAACACGCTAAATTTTGGTGTCGCATGGAAAAATGTTGGTGTGTGGATGTGTGTGCTAAATTTAGCATTACACAGTGTGCATGTGCATAATAAGGTGCGTGCAGTGTGCACACACATAATAATGGCATGCATGGTGTGCACAGTATTGGCAGAATGCAGAGGAGTTTGGTTGGTGCACGCGCAATGTGGGTATATGTTGTCGCGTGAAAATTTAGTTAATGGTGCACGTACAGTATTGGTGTGCGGTGGGGGCATACTAAACTTTGGCATGGTACACCATGTATATTCAAATGCGCATAGAATATCATCGCGTGATAAAAAAATTGTGCGCAACAGCTAATAGTGCAAGAACCAAAACTGTGCACAGTGGATATTGGTGTGCGACACAAAAGTAGTGCACACAAGTTATTGGCGCGACAAAGAAGTGATGCATAGTGGCTATAAGTGCATAGAGCATGAATTACTTCATGATTTTGTTGCTCATGGTAAATATGGATGTACAGGTTGAAATTTGTGCACGCAAAGTGATTGGGAGGGTGAACAACAGCAGAAAACCAATGATTTTCAGCAACATTTATATTGTTTGAACACCATCTTTTTGCAACGCATTTTTGAGGCCCTTAAGAGCGTTTTTAGTAACTCAAAAACCACGAGAACAAATTATATCAAGGTACAATGTGGATTTGAAGCTCAAATAAAATATATCGGAGAGATCTTTCTAATGGTGTAATTCGTTCTTCAAACGAAGCTTTTATGAGAAAGTTACAGCACAAACAGTGGAGGGTAGGTTTTAAGACCCAACTAGCTTCAAAGAGCCATAACTTTCTGCTCCAGAATCAAATTGAGGCGCAGGAGTATTCAATGGAAATATATCGAACCATAGAAGATAGTCCCAGATCTGAATTAAATTTCTAGGTATTTTAAAGGTATTTAATATGGAAAATAAGGTACCTATAACATTCCAAACCGAAAACACAAATTGGCCTGGAACTTCAGTAGGTTGTAACTAGCAGCCAAGAACCCAGAAAAAGGTGAAAATTGGACAGAGTGTCCATAAAATGTATATGAAGAAACCCAATTGAGATCCCACAAAAAATCCAATGGATTAGGTAAAAAAATGCATAATTACAGTGCAGAGTTGTGCCAAGTTGAAAAATGAACATAAAAATTAATGGACAATTTTTTAAATAACCATAATTTTCTACTCAAGACTCAGAATTGAGCATGGTAGTAAGTGTTGGAAAGATATTGGACAATAGAATATAATTATTGACCCATAAAATTGATCTGGGCATTCAATGTTTTAGGAAATTAGAAGAAATAATTTTGATATATTATTGAACCAGAATGGTTCATATTTTTCATGAGATTGTTGAAACAGTTAGCCTGACAAGGTTTTGTTGGCTGCGTATTTTGCAGAATTAACAACAACTAGATTAGATAAGGATCAAAACAGAGTCTAGAGGAATGGAAGATGTGCAGGGGACATACAATCAGGAATATTAGATCAGAGGGATGGATGTCTATTTGGGCATTGAAGGAACAAACTTTAATGGACATGGAGAAGGAAGGGATGAAAACATGAATATTGTAGAGACCATTAAAAATTTACAGAAGGATGTCCAAAGACATAAAGATGATAATGAAAGGCTTATCAGAGCCAAGGAGTAGAAGGATGAGTTCAACATTAAGTTATTGGAGATTTTGAACAAAATAGAAAAGAAATTGGATAAGGACAGTGGCTCAAGCAAATCAGTAAGTCACAGGTTTCTTGATGAGAAAATAATAGCCATAAGTGTTAGCAGACATCAGCATCACTCCCCGAGGCATTCCAATAAGAGAGAACGCAACTTCTCAAGTCCATATCCTTTCAAGAAGCATAAGGGGCCTGGGGTGGATGAGCTACGAGGAGAAATGAACAAAATGAAACCTCCTACACTTGATGGTGAGCACAAGAAGGATGAAGATGAAGAAACATGGTTGTTGGGTATGAGAAAGTATTTTCAATTACATAATTATTATTCTCATGCAAAAGGTATAATTTCCATCTATCAACTAAAGGGAAAAACACCCATGTGGTGAGATCAACTTGTGTGGGTGCAGCACATTCAAGAGAAAAGTGTTACTTAGAGGGAATTTAAGAAATATTTTGAGAAGAAATACTTGACTAAGAGATACTATGACAAGAAAATGAAGGAGTTCTTTGAACTCAAGCTTGGGAGTATGACCATTGATGAATATGAGAGAAGGTTTTTAGAAATGCTGAAGTATGTCTCTTTAATCAAGGATGATACAATTAAGATTTGAAGGTATTTGAGTGGATTGCCATTATTCATCAGTGACAAAATACAGTATGATAATCCCAAGACATTGGAAGAGACCATAAGGCAAGATAAATGCCTATATGATCAGAAAAAAGAAAGACCAACTTTCCAAAAATAATGGTAAGACAAAAAGAAATTCAATATGGATCAGAGGAAGAAGGGGAATAAGACACCATTCTTCAGAAGCAATCCTCAGGGACAACCAACTTCTAGAGAACCCAGAACGATTGAGACAGGGGGTCAAAGGCCAAGGCAACCACCTATTCAATGTTGGGGTTTTAAAGGAGATCACATGTTCAAAGATTGTCCTCACAGAGGTGAAAAAGGGAAGAATTTTCACAATGTACAAAAATATGAAACAATGGAGGACATGGGAAGAAATGTACTAAGGATCTATGCATCCCTGGACAACAAGAAAGCAGAGTATCAGTCACATATGATTGAAGTGGAAGGTATGATCAACAAACAAACCATTTCTATTTTAATTGATTCAGGAGCTATTCATAGTTATATAGATCCTATGATGGTGGAAATTTTTCATTTTCCAAGAAGAAAGCATGGAAAATCTTGGTTGGTGCAGCTAGCTACTAGATTCAAAAGAAAAGTTAATGAGATGGTCAATTCATGTCTTATGGACATGAATGGACTGAACACTAGGGAAGATCTGAACATCCTTCCTTTAGGTTCCTATGATTGTCTAATTGGGATGGATTGGTTGGACCAATATCATTCTATCATGGGTTGTCATAACAAGGAATTTACTTGCTTGGATGAGGAAGGGAACGTAAGGAAATTGTAGGGAATTCCCAGGGTAGTAACCATCAGAGAAATTTTAGCATTGCAGCTGAATAAATGTTACATAAAAGGGTGTCAAATATTTGCAACTCATATGGAGGAGACACCTAAAGATAAGGTGCCAAATTTGGAAGATCATGTAGTCCTGGAAGATTATGAAGATGTGTTCAAGGAGGTACTGGGACTACCCCCAAAGAGAGATATTGATTTCTCTATAAATTTAATGCCTGGAGTAGCTTCAGTGTCAAAGACTCATTACAGAATGAGTACACCAGAGCTGAAGGAGTTGCAAATGCAGCTTGAAGAACTTCTAAAGAAGGGGTATATATGTCCAAGTGTGTCACCTTGGGGTACCCCAGTCTTGTTCATGAAGAAGAAAGATGGGACATTAATATTGTGCATTGATTTCAAATAGTTGAATAAAGTGACTATAAAGAACAAGTATCCTCCACCAAGGATTGATGATCTCTTTGATCAATTGAAGGATGCAAAGATTTTTTAAAAGATAGATATCAGGTCAGGATACCACCAGGTAAGGATTAAAGAGGAATATATCAACAAGACCGCCTTTAGGACAAGGTATGGTCATTATGAGTTCACAATGGTACCATTTGGGTTGTCAAATGCACCAACTGTTTTCATGTGCTTAATGAATGGTGATTTCCGAGATTATTTAGACAATTTTGTCATTGTATTTTTGGATGACATCCTTGTATATTCCAAGACAGAAGAAGAGCATGAGCATCATTTGAGAATGGTGTTGCAAGTATTAAGGGAGCATCAATTGTATGCCAAATTGAGCAAGTGCTCATTTTATCAGAAGCAAATTCATTATTTAGGGCATTTCGTTTCATAGGATGGGATAGCAGTGGATCCTGAGAAGATAGAATCCATTAGAGAATGGTCAACACCAAATAATGTGATAGAGGTCAGATCATTCACGGGCCTTGTAGGATACTATAGGAGATTTATTGAAGGATTCTCAAAGATTGCACACCCAATCACTTCCTTGCAAAGAAAGGGTGTGAAGTTTTAGTGGACATTGGATTGTGAAAATAGTTTCCAACACTTTCAAACAATTATTAACAAGTGCTCCCATACTAAGGATTGCATACCCAAATGAAGACTTCATTGTATGCACAGATGGATGTAAAGAAGGACTTGGTGGAGTCCTCAGTCAAAATGGATTTGTTATATGTTATGAATCAAGGAAGTTGAAGGAGCATGAAAGACACTACGCCACTCATGATTTGGAGTTGGCAACCATAGTGCATGCTTTGAGGAAATGGAGACACTACCTCATGGGAAAAAGGTTTGAACTGAGTACAGACCATAATGGTCTGAAATATTTATTTTATGAGGCAACTCTAAATGATAGGAAAAGTAGATGGTTAGAATGTCTTAGCAAATATGACTTTGATATAAAGCATATCAAGGGAAAAGAGAACAAAATGGTTGATGCACTCAAAAGAAGAGTGAATGAATTGCATGCTACAACCATTAGCATGTACCAATCAGATTTGGGACACATAATTTTAGAGGTTGCAAAATTAGATTTGTATTACAAGGAATTAGTGGAAACATTATAGCAAGGTAATTTGCAGCAGAAAATTGAAGAATATGAGCTAGATCATGATGAAATTCTCATGTAGAGGGGAATAATTTATGTACCAAATTCCTAGGAATTGAAAAATCTGATATTGAGAGAAATGCATAATGTACCTTATGTTGGGCACCCAAGATATTAGAAAACTATTGCAGTTGTCAAAGGCCAATATTATTGGCCAGGCATGAAGAAAGAGGTTGTTGATTTTATTGCCAAATGTGATGCAGGAGCATCATAGAAAGCCAAATCACATGCCTAATCAAAGGAACAACTAAGCACGCAGATGAAAAAAGGACACGTTTTTATGAAAACGTTTTGAAATTTGAAATCTGAAGCATTAATGTAATAGCTAAGAGAAGCGTACTTACATTAATGTCTTGGAGATATGAATAGATCTAGAGAAATTGTTCTCATCTACTGGATGTAATATGCATTTAAGTCTATTAATGTAAAGTAGGTAGATATGAATGTTAGATTAGACAGTTTAGAAGCATAGGAGGGAAAACGGATATAAACACCCTCACCCTTGTATCATTAGAGGATTATCATAATTCAGATTGGATAAGCTGCAGAGCTGTAGGAGAGAGTTGTAGAGAAGAACCCATGTACATGAGCACTTGAGTTAATATATGAAACTTTGACTCAATTTTCATGGTGTTATGATGCTTACTATTTACATTAGTTAAATGGTATGTTTACAATTGTTTTGTTTCTCTGTTATGCATTTATTCCAATGTTGTATTGTGTGTATGATTACATGTTGAATGTATGAAGTCCCTGAAAGAGGAAGAATGAGTTTCAATTGTTTCTCTTCTTGAGAATTCCTACAAAGAGTGCAGTGAACGTCTGCAAAGTGTGTGCTGACGAGGATCTGAGTTTTATCTCAGAAAGATCAAGAGAGATATCAGTGTTCTCATAACTAGTAGAAGTGTAGGTCAGGCACATAACCGTGCAAGGTGTGCATAGGCTGGTTAAAGCCTTAGAAATTATCAACTAAGGTGAAGGTTGAAGGACTACTATTGCAAAGAGTGCATAGGGTCGAAGACTCAAATAACCAGAGGTTATTTGAAAGTTGCCGCAAGGAGTGTGAGCAAGATTCCTTTTGGGGGCTTGAGTTTGCAAGTGAGAGCTCAGGAGGGATAGCACCTTTGAAGTGTTCAAAGGGAGGTGGAGATCAAAGTCATCTCGCAAAAGTCAAGTTCAGGTGGAAGGACACCAAGTCATTTTTTCTAGAGATCCTTGAAGAAGAGTGAACGAACGGTGAAATTTCTTCGTGGAAGAAGTGTCGAAATCTCGTGGACTGTTGGATCTCATAGATCTGTGAGAAGGTTAAGGCTGAGTGTCTTTTAGCATTCAGAAGATCAGGAGGAGTAGCGACTGTTGGATGAGAAACAACAAGAGCTGTTGATCCCCCTTTGGAGTGGAATTTGGCATTTCGGCATTTCGGCAATTCCGATGATAAGGAGCCGGGGCACTTTGCATTGAAAACCCCAAAGTCATGAAATGTGAAGTGTTTTTGGATTAGGGTTGTGGTCACGGAGGAAGCAGTCACATGGACCGAGATTTGGTCAGGGGCTAGTCGCGTTGAGCCCATTTTAGTATTTCGGCATTTCGGTGCTCGGGAAGTAGAGGAGGCAGTGATTTTGGAGTCGAGAGTTTCAAACTCCCAGTTCATGAAATCCCAAAAATATAAGAGACGTTAGGTCTATTTCAGAATTCGGGGATTGGCACGACAAGTGGTTTTGTAGTTGAGAGTTTCAAACTCCCGGTACGCGAAATCCCAAAAAGATCAGAGCCGTTATATCGAGGAGGGCTCACAATCGTTGATCTCGCCAAAGGAGAAATTTTGGAGTTTGGGGAATCATAAGGGAAGAGGAACAACTGTGGGTTGTTCGCTCGAAGTCCCGGAAGCTGAAACTAGTGGGTAACAGGTGGCGTGTGCAAATCTCATTGGAGGGATCAACCGTTGTTGACATTTTGCATTTCGGTGATTGTAAGAGTTGTGACATTGCGTCGAGAACCTCCAACTCAGGAAGCTTGGAATCTTTCACGGCTTAAACAAAGGGTTTAAATTAACTCTTGGTGTGGTTTCGGAAAAGATCCTGCACTGATCTCGGCCCGAGGGCAGGGGGTCTGCGTCAGTTGTGGTATCAGAGCACATAACAAATTCTTTTCTTTCTGTAGCAGAGAGAAAGGAAAAAAATTTCATCCATGCCACCGAGAAGAAGAGACAGGCAAATGCTTGATCTAGCAGTGGAAAGAGAAATGTGTGAGTTACGTGCCAGGCTTGATGTTATGGAGACAGCACAAAGGCGCACAGTTGACATTGGGGATATCAACAAAGTTGAAAGTGAAAATGAAGTTGGAAATGAAGGAGAATAAGTTGCAGTCGAAGATTCTGCAGAAGAACACCTATTCAGGGTGGTTGCAGGCATAGGTGCTCGGGCAAAAATGGACATTCCAGTGTACGAAAGCAACTTGGATGTTGAAGAAATTCTAGACTGAATTAGAGCTCTAGATAAATACTTTGACTATGAGGATGTCGAGGAAGACAAGAAAGTAAAACATGTCGTTACTAGACTTAAAGGGCATGCAGCGCTATGGTGGGATAAACTGCAGGCTGATAGACGTTGCAAAGGCAAGCAGAAAATAAAGAGTTGGGATAGAATGGTTGCAAAAATGAAAGACGAATTTGTACCCAGGGACTATCAAATCACTCTATTTCGGAGGATGCAAAATTTGAGATAGAAGCTGATGTCAATGAAAGAATACACTGAAGAATTTTACAGGATAAACATCAGAGCAGGTCATTGGGAAAGCAATGATGAAAAAGTTGTTAGGTACATGAATGGTTTGCGATATGACATTCGGGATGAGATGATCATGGTGACCATTCGAAATGTGGAAGATGCTTATCAGATAGCTCTGAAAGATGATGAGAAGCTGAGCCAGAAGCAAGGTCAAAGAGGTTGAGGTAGAAGTCAAGCCAGAGCAAAACAATTGCCCAAGACAAAACTCAGAAACCTAAAGAAGAGGGGAAGAAACCTCAACCTCAACCTGAGAGAGGAGGAAGCTCACAAGGAAGGCAATATGCTAATAGAAATACTTTTCCTCGAGCCAGAGGAAGAGGAAGAGGCAGAGGAGGTGAAGTGAAATGCTTTGTCTGTGGAAAAATTGGACATAAATCCTATGAGTGTCCAGATAAGAAGAAAGATGGTGGTGAAAATCACATTGCCGAAGCTCAAGGACAGAATGTTGAGGTAGAGGACGTTGAGGGCAGAAGATCCTTAATGAGGAGGAAATTTCTCTTGAAACCAGAGAAGGAACTAGAGAACCCAGCCCAAAGAAATAGTCTGTTTCAGACTGTTTGCAAAACTAAAGACAGAGTATGCAAGGTCATAATAGAAAGCAGTAGCACAAACAATCTTGTATCTACAAAGATGGTAGAAAAGATGGAGCTGGAGACTGTTGCACATCCAAGCCCATACGGAGTTTCGTGGCTACAAAAAGGACATCAGGTAGATGTCACTAAACAATGTTTAGTTGAATTTAAAATAGGAGGATATAAAGATGAAATATTATGTGATGTCATTCCCATGGATGTTTGTCATATATTGCTGGGTAGACCATGGCAATATGATAGAAATGTGGTTCATGATGGGAGAAAGAACACGTACACCCTGGAGAAAAATGGTAGGATGCACATGTTGCTGTCGATTAAGGATAAAGAGGTGAAAACAGAAATGAGCAACACTGTACTTCTCATGAATGGGAAGGAACTTCTTGATGAGCTTAAGAAGAAGGAAGACACACAATTTATTGTGGTCAGGAAACCCAAAATTGTTTTGACCAGCACGAGGATAGATGATTTACCAGAAGAAATCCATGAGTTGCTGGGAGAGTTTGTTGATATAGTAGTGGATGAAATACCTTGTTCGTTGACACCTATCAAGAGTATAAGTCATCATATCGATCTTATACCTGGATCTAGTTTTCCGAACAAAGCAACATATCTGTTGATGCTGCCAGAAAATGAAGAAGTTAAGAGATAGGTCCAGGACTTAATGGATAAAGTACTAATTCAAGAAAGCTTGAGTCCATGCGTTGTTTCGACAGTGGTCAACCCAAAGAAAGATGGAGGCTGGAGAATGTGTACAGACTCAAGGGAAATCAATAATATTACCATAAGATACAGATTTCCATTGCCAAGGATGGACTACTTGATGGATTGCTTGAGTGGAGCAAAGTTTTTTTCAAAGATTGATTTGAAAAGCAGGTATCATCAAATTCAAATGAGAGAAGGTGATGAATGGAAGACAACATTCAAGACAAATGAGGGGATGTATGAATGGCTTGTCATGCCATTTGGCTTAACGAATGTGACCAGTACTTTCATGAGGTTGATGAACAAAGTCCTGAAGGATTTCATAGGGAAATTCGTTAGTGTATATCTTGATGATATATTAATTTTCAGCAAGACAGGAGCAGAACACTTAAAGCATCTAGTTGCAGTAATGAGAATATTACAACAGGAGAAATTGTTGATTAATATGAAGAAATTGTCATTTATGAGGACAAAACTCATTTATTTGGGCTTTGTTATCTCTGCAAATGAATTAAAAATGGACCCAGAAAAGATAAAGGCGATTAAGAATTGGCCATCGCCGAAGAGCGTGTTTGAAGTTCGAAGCTTCCAGGGTTTGGCTAGCTTCTACAGGAAATTCATGTGAAAGTTCAGCAGAATTAGTGCACTGATGATGGATATGGTGAAGAAAAGACAAATATTTTCACTAGATAGAAGAAGCAAAGAAGAGCTTCAATCTACTGAAGAAGAAGATCACTAAGCAACCAATTCTGGTTTTGCCGGATTTTAGCAAGACATTCCAGGTCAGGTGTGACGCGAGTGGATTTTCAATTGGAGTGGTCTTGAGCCAAGATGATAGGATGACCGCATATTTCAGTGAAAAACTGAATGAAACAAAGATTAAGTACTCCACATATGACAAGGAATTCTATGTAGTCATACAAGCGTTGAAGAAATGGAGACACTGTTTGGTTCCTAAGGAGTTTGTTTTGTACAGCAATAATCACGCTTTGCAATTTGTGACTCGACAGGAGAAGTTGAACCAAAAGCATGCTAAATGGGTTGAATTCATGCATAATTTTACTTTTGTGATTAAGCATATTTCTGGAACTGCTAACAAAGTTGCTGATGTTTTGAGCAAGAAATGTTTGGTTATGTAGGAATTCAGAGTCAAGACTTTGGGTTTTGATAACCTTAAATAAATGTATAGGGATGATCCAGACTTCAAGGAGGCATATGAGGCATCCGAGAATTCAACTCTCAGGGATAGAAGCCAATGGAATGAATACATGATCCATGATGGATTATTATTCAGGGGAAATCAACTATATATTCCAAAATGCTCCATGAGGGAGAATTTGCTGAAGGAAAAACACAGTGGAGGATTGGATGAACATTTCGGTCATGAAAAGACATTCTCAAAGTTGAATGGCTCATATTTTTGGCCAGGGATGAGGACAGATGTCAATAAATTTGTGGACAGGTGAAAAATTTGTTAGCACACAAAAGGAAAAAGGCAGAACACAGGGTTATACCAACCATTACCCATACCAGAAAGGTTGTGGGACGCAGTGAGCATGGATTTCATATTGGGACTGCCTAGGACACAGAGAGGATATGATTCAATCTTTGTGGTAATTGACAGATTTTCAAAAATGGCACATTTCATACCATGCCAGAAAACCAGTGACGCAACTCATATTGCGAACCTGTTTTTCAAGGAAGTCGTTAGACTTCGCGGTTTGCCAAAGAGTATCATGTCTGATTGAGATACCAAGTTTGTAGGACATTTCTGGAGGACTTTATGGAAGAATCTAGGGAAAAACTTGTGTTTTAGCTCAGTGTATCATCCTCAGACGGATGGACAGACAGAGGTCGTAAACAGGAGGTTGGGAGATTTTCTAAGGAGCTTAGTGACTGAAGACCATAGTCAATGGGATCACATTATGCCACAGGCAGAATTCTCTTACAATGATTCACTCAATAGAAGCACAGGGAAGAGTCCATTCCAGATTGTATATGGAATGCAACCAAGGGGAGTTTATGAATTGAAAGATGTAGAACAAGCTGAATTCAGGAGTGCTAGTGCAAAGAACTTTGCGGAAGGAATGAAGGAGCTTCACAACCGAGTTAAGGAGCGATTGCAGAGTTCAAGTCAAGAATACAAGTGGAGAGCAGATCAACACAGGCGAGAACTTCAATTTGAAGTTGGTGATCTGATTCTTGTGCATCTGAGGGAGGAAAGGTTCCCAAGGGGAATGTATAATAAGTTGAAGATGAAAAAGATTGGACCGTGCAAGGTCATAAGGAAATTTGGGGCAAACAAATATGAGATTGAATTATCCAATGGGGTCGGAATCTCACCGATATTCAATGTTGCATATTTGTACCATTACAAAGCTGAAGAAGCAGTAGCAAAGGAGGAACAAAAAGAGGTTCAATGGACAAAACAAATGCCTGTAGCTGAAAAGCCACAGATGGAAGGCATAATTGACAAAAGGATTAGCAAAAAGACCAGGAGGAAAGAGTATTTTGAATACTTGGTCAAGTGGAAAGGACATCCAGTTGAAGATGCCAATTGGGAGGATGAAGCAACAATTCATAGGCATGGATAGACCATGTAAGAGCTCATGAACAAGAGTTCATGAAAATTTTCAAGAGAGGGAGTATGATGCAGGAGCATCGTAGAAAGCCAAAGCACATGCCTAGTCAAAGGAACAACCGAATGCGCAAATGCAAAAAGGACACGTTTTTATGAAAACGTTTTGAATTTTGAAACCTGAAGCATTAATGTAATAGCTAGGAGAAGTGTACTTACATTTATGTCTTGGAGATATGAATAGATCTGGAGAAATTATTCTCATCTGTCGGATGTAATAGACATTTAAGTTTGTTAATGTAAAGTAGGTAGACATGAATGTTAGATTAGACAATTTAGAGGCATAGGAGGGTAAACGGATATAGACACCCTCACCCTTTTATCATTAGAGGATTATCATTATTTAGATTGGATAAGATGTAGAGATGTAGCAGAGAGCTGTAGAGAAGAACCCATGTACATGAGCACTTGAGTTAATATATGAAACTTTGACTCCATTTTCATGGTGTTATGATGCTTACTGTTTACATTTGCTGAATGGTATGCTTACAGTTGATTTATTTCTCTGTTTATACATTTGTTTCAATGTTGTTGCAAAGAGTGCAGTGAAGATCCACAAGGTGTGCATCGACGAGGATCTAAGTTTTATCTTAAAAATCTCAGGAGAGATATCGGTGTTCTCATAACCAACAGAAGTGCAGGTGAGGCATAGAGCCATGCAAGGTGTGTGTAGGCCGTTTGAAGCCTTAGAAATTATAAACTAAGGTGAAGGTTGAAGGACTACTGTTGCAAAGAGTGCACAGAGTTGAAGACTCAAATAACTAGAGGTTATTTGAAAGTTGTCGCAAGGAGTGCAAGTAGGATTCCTTTTGGGGGCTTGAGTTTGCAAGTGAGAGCTTAGGAGGGATAGCACCTTTGAAGTGTTCAAAGGGAGGCGGAGATTGAAATCATCTCGTAGAAGTCAAGTTTAGGTGGAAGGACACCAATCATTTTGGCCAAAGATCCTTGAAGAAGTGTGAATGAACGGTGAAATTTCTTCGTGGAAGAAGTGTCAAAATCCCGTGGACCGTTGGATCTCATAGATCTGTGAGAAGGTTAAGGCTGAGTCTCTTTTATCATTTAGAAGATCAGGAGGAGTAGAAACTGTTGGATGAGAAGTAATAGGAGCCATTGATCCCCCTTTGGAGTGGAATTTCGACATTTTGGCATTTTGAGGTTCGACATTTCAGTAATTCTGATGACAAGGAGTGGGGGCACTTTGCATTGAAAACCTTGAAGTCATGAAATGTGACGTGTCTTTGGAGTAGGGTTGTGGTCACGGAGGAAGTAGTCACATGGACCGAGATTTGGTCAGGGTCTAGTCGCGTTGAGCCCATTTCGACATTTTGGCATTTCGGAGTTCAGGAAGTAGAGGAGGCAGTGATTTTGGAGTCGATAGTTTCAAACTCCTGGTTCACAAAATCCTGAAAAGATCAGAGCCATTAGGTCTAATTATGAATTCGGGTTTTGGCACGACAAGTGATTTTGAAGTCGAGAGTTTCAAACTCCTGGTACGCGAAATCTTGAAAAAGATCAGAGCCATTAGATCAAGGAGGGATCACAACCATCGATCTCACCAAAGGCAAAATTTTGGAGATTGAGGAATCATAAGGGAAGAGGAATGACTGTGGGTTGTTCACTTGAAGTCTCAGAAGCTGAAACTAGTGGGTAATAGGTGGCGTGTGAAAATCGCATTGGAGGGATCAACCATCATTGACATTTTGTGTTTCATCGATTGTAAGAGTTGTGACATTGCGTCTAGAACCTCCAACTCGCGAAGCCCAAATATTTCGTGGCTTAAACAAAGGGTTTAAATTAACTCTTGGTGTGGTTTCGGAAAATATCCTGTGCTGATCTCGGCCTGAGGGAAGGTGGTCTACGTCAAAATGTTCGGATTGTCAAAAGGTAAAGGCTGAGCATAGACACCCAGCTAGTTTTCTATAGCCATTACCCATTCCTGAGTGGAAATGGGAAGTTGTAACCATGGATTTCATCACTAAAATGCCTAGAACAAACAAGCAACATGATTCTATCATGGAAGTGGTGGATAAGCTTACTAAGGCTATCCATTTTATTCCAGTTAATCTCACTCACAAGGTGGCCAACATTGTTGATGTTTATATGAAAGAAATTGCTCGATTACATGGAATACCCAAGACAATTGTGTCTGATAGAGGCCCAAAATTTACCTCAAATTTTTGGAAAGGATTATTTAATGGATTTGGAACAAATTTGAATTTTAGTACAACTTATCATCCAGAATCAGATGGAAAAATAGAGAGGGTGAATCAAGTGATTGAAGATATGTTGAGGATTGAGGATGTATTTGATGGATAAGCCATCAAAATGGGAAGAATACCTAAACTTGGTAGAGTTTTCTTATAACAATGGGTACCAAGCATCACTGAAGATGAGCCCATTTGAGGCACTTTATGGAAGAAAGTGAAACACACTGATAAGATGGGATAACCCAACAAATACAGTAGTGGTTGGGCCAGATTTACTCAGGGAAATGGAGAAAATGATAAAAAAAAAAAAACAATTTAAAGGCTTCCCAAGACAAGCAAAAAAGCTATGCTGATAAGGGTAGAACTCACAGGGAATTTAAAGTTGGGGAACATGTATTTTTGAAAGTGAAGGCCAATCGAAGTTCCCTGAAGTTGGGAAATTGTTCAAAGTTGGCAACTCACTATTGTGGGCCATTTGAAATCCTATAGAGGATTGGTTCAGTAGCTTACATGATTGCATTGCCTACATATATGTCAGTTCATAATGTATTCCATGTATCATTGCTTAAGAAATATATACCTGATGCTAATCATGTTATTGATTGGAATGTGATTCAGGTGGAGCAAGAAGGAAATTTTCAAGTGCATCCGGTACGTATTCTGGATTAGAAAATCAAACTTCCTTGGTAAATACAAGTGTATGTAAGCTCCTGTGTTGTTTGATATCATTTTTTTATGCACCTTTCATGGCATAGTTCGTGCATGTACTACATAGTAAAATGATGAAGTGTGCACATTCCAGGATACCGTGCGCAGTAGCTTAAGTGTGCGCGATTTTGAGGCCATGGATCCTTTGTGTATATGTGGTGTTTTATAGTCTGGTGAGGAAGTTATTATAAGCTAGGAGGCTTATGTTTGTATTAGGCCAGAGAGGCTAGAGGCTAAAGGCCAATGCGCCTATTTTTGTATATGTCTCATCATTAATATAAAATACATCACTGCGCATAGACCGACCATGATAAAAGAGTATGGGGGATTAAAATCCACTAGTTAGGGAAAGGGAGGGGCTAAAAGTTAAGGAAAGGGGCTAAGCTAGGGAGCTTAATCCAAAAAGGAATATTATATTAATATTTATTAAAAATAAAGTATGGATAATTATTTTATCCTAAGTTATAAGATTGGGTACAAGTGGGCCAAAATAGCTCCCAACATGACAAGTGTCAAGTTGGGGACATGCATACGTATAGTTTGAACTTAGTTCATTTTCCGATCTTTTCCATCATTTCTTCCATCATTAGATCATGTAGGAATCCATTCCATGAGCTTTCACTCACGCAGTCAATTATCCTCTGTACCATCATTTCATGAGACTAGAACCTGTATCCATACACATACCGGTTTGTGTAGCTGGTTATCTTGGGAGTTGGACTGAAGAAGCGGGTTGTCAAGCCCATGGGATATTGAAGAGGTGGGTTTTCAAGCCCATGAGAAAGTTCTCTCTAGGTGAGAGAATTGTTGGGAATTGATTTTCTAAAGGTGATAAATTGCAACTACAGGGCTCTAAGACTTCATGTTTGGCCTGTTGCTAAAGCTCAGAAAGGAAGTGGGATAGCTGAAGGACTATTGAGTAGAGAAGGGGTGCACTTCCTGTGGTGGGACAAGCATGTGGGGAATGAGGGATTGTAGGTTGTTAGTTTGATTTGGCACCCGTGAAAGATTCTTTCATGTTGTCTTTGAGCCATTAGCATGGTTAGGAATCCCTTTACCCGGGTGGATTTTAGTCCCAGCTGTGAACCATTGTTGAGAGTGACGAGCACTGTGTTATAAAGTTGGGATGTTCGTGGAAGGTCTGCACATAGTTGGTGATATTCTTATGAAGGTAAGTGTCAATTATGTGATAAATTTACATGTTGCGTTGTTATTTACATGTTTATTTTTATGGGTTTATTATATATGTGGTTACAACTTTCTTTATATTTCTAAGTATTGTTGGTATATGGTGCATGTTTATGTTTATTGTTATTTCAGTATGAATCTGTGCATTTACATAATTTATTTGCATGTTTATGTTTTATATATAAAGTTCTGCAAGAGTTCTGTGTGTATATGTTTTAACTACATGCAGTTCAAAAAGTTTTTGTGGCATAGCTCAATGTGATGCTACGTATGTTACAATATGTTCCCCTGAGAGAACAAAAGAATTATCTCGTGTATCATGGCCCGACCTGGGTGGACGGGGATGTTACACTTCTTCACAGAGGCATCTCATGTAGCCAGACTAGTTAGAAAGTTCCAACCCTTCCAACCATAGGTTCATGACAACCTTCAATAAGCTAAGCAGTCCAACTTCTCCAACAAGGCAAGCAGCTCATCAAGATGCAGGTTCAAAAAATAATTTTCCCTCTACCCCGGGCACTGAACGAAATGGATACCATTTTTTCCTAAGGAGGGGGTATTGATCCAGGTGAATATTGGTGGCCACCCACCTTTTCCAACTGGATCAAAACAATTTTCTCGCAATTTTGGTAATTTACTGTTTTTAGCAGTTTTTAACTTCCGGGGCCATTTTGAGGGCCTAAATGAAGTTTTTTTAGGATATATATTCTCAATGATACTCAAAGTCTCTTCTGATCCCACAAAATGAATATCCTCAACGACACCTTTCCAACAAGCTATTATGCACCACAAACAGAGATTGTATGCCAAAGTTACACCCCCAGGAAGTTGATACACCAAACCACCCAAAATGGGGTCCACAAAATTGTTGGCTTTTTATCTTCCAGGGTTAGGGTTTTGGATTTTATTTATGATAAAAAGGGCCTTTGTAGCCTCATTTTAAAATCATCTTTTTGCGAATGCAAGTAGTGAACACATCTCTTATTAGAGATAAGCTGCCACCATTCTAGCGAGTCTTTCACGTTGTATTTTTACAGTCTTTGTACATTTTCACTCATTAATAGAAAATTGTGCATTATTGTATCTTTGTGTTTATGTTTGCATATCTGATACATTTCTGTTATATTATTGGATATCCAATATATCTCTATACATTTCTTTATTATATCTCCACTCTCATTTCGTGCTGAAAATAATCTGGATCATGTACACTCCATGTTACTCAATAATGAACTCTAGAAGACTTGTAACAATCCCCCTCAGAATAAAAAATTCCCTGTAGTGTAGGTGTCCCAACCTCTTGTGCCATAGATCACATAGGATTTCATTTTCATGTACTAAATCCTGAATAAGATTTTCTTGCATCAAGTATAAATTTCCCTCTTTAACCCCAATGACCACTATTGTGTCTAGGGTATATTTCTCTTGACATATGAATACTTTCCCTCTTTGAAAAGAAACCACAAAAACCCTATCCACCATCGATGAGACTGAGAGTGAATTCTTCTTCATTCATGGTATGTAAAGAACATCCTGGGAATCCAACAAACCTCTCGACTCAAGATGGAACATAAATATTTCCTCTCCCATCACTACATACTTTGCATCATCACCAAGCTCCACATGAACATCATAGCCTCTCTTCGTCGACTGCTAAATAGCTTGTATGCATCTATCATATGATGAGATGCACCACCATCCCAAAACCAAGAAAAAATGGTTTTTGTGTTGGTATAAAGGAAAGAAACTAGTATAAATCCTTCTCAAACTTTGTTGCAAACTGATCTAGCTGTGTCTCTATTGATGTTGTTTTCTACATCTTTCCTTTTCCTTTCTTCTTCTTTGGACACTAATATGCATAATGTTCATTATGTTGATACTGAGAGGGGGGTGAATCAATATCAAGTACAATTTATAACCTTTTTCAACTTATACTTAAACCATTCAATTATATCCAATGAGAAATGAACGATAGTATAAGAGTTACACCAGTACACCACAATACACCATGCACAATGTATGAGAAATAATCAATACTTATTGTTCAAGGGAAGTAATGACTTCCAAAGGTAGCTACAACTTTCAAATGTAAAGGGAGGGATAAACCTCCAAGAGGAATATACAATCCTCCAATATCAAGAGAGATTTGAACTCTCCATCCTTGCCCCTTCCTTCCACCCAGTAATATACGAGAGATAATAAAACTTCACATTAAATCATCACCATCAACCAATCATCACATAGAACTTGATAATGCTTTGTGAGACTTCTTCAATTTCTGCAATTATTCAATTCTTGGAGTACTCTGATCCTGTAGATAACATTACTCAATGTATTCTCTGAAAATCCTCCAATTTTCACTCCTTGAATCCTCCCCAAAAAGAAGTTATAGAAAGAATGGTAGACTTTATTCAATTCTGTTCTATTTAGGAGAGTGAACTTGCACAGAATTCCCCATCCTCAATATTTAACATATGATTATGAACCTCTCACACAAGAAACTAAATTTAGTACTCTTTCCAATGTAATTTTTCCCACGTCATTTGGATTATTGATAAAGAAATTATGACTGTTTTTCCCGGAACACCTGTTTATTGACTAGCTTCAAGACTGGTAACAAACCCTATCTTCCACAGAGTGTATATCCATAATTATAGCGAATCAAGAGGTGAAATTTTTAACACAGGTACCTTGATATGTATTCTCAATACCATAGCAATTTCACCATCTGAATCATTCTAGATTTTTTTTTATAGCAAAAATGGTAAGATGACCTGAAAATAACATACCTTAGAACACATCACCAAAAGACTTCATTCTCACTTGAAATCCAGCCTTCTTTACTTCTGATTTCCTTTGAAATTCGACTTGTGTATCAAATGAATGTATAATTATATTTATTTATACCATTTACATCACTTCCTTTTAACACAAAGGCCGACCGGACAATTTCTTATTTTGTAATTCTTTTCTTTAATTATCTTCAGGGCCTACATGTACTTCCTTCTTCAATTCACTTTGTCATCTTCAAAAATTCATTTCTCCTCAAC
>JZKD02S0473593.1:154174-176486 GCA_000966675.3 Picea glauca
GTTTAGTGATAATTTGTTCTCCACCCACTTTAAAGCCACTTGCTGATTAATCAATTCTTGAGAGCACTGTCTATTTGTTTATCATTTTTATGTTTGAATGCTTTAAGCTGCATTGATTTGTCCCATTGATCCACCTTCATAAAATACAAAAACATCCGTTTCTTAAGTTACCAAGCACCTCTGGTCTACAACCACGGAGGGTTTCTTGGAGTGATAACAGATATGATATCAAATGTTGTGGATTTGATATTTGTTTTCCTCTTAGAGAAACTATGATACCATGTTGAAATACCTTACTCTGACACTTAGATATCTTGTTATCCAGTAATTTCCTTGTTGTAAATAAAATTAGTAGCTCAAAAAACAACATACACAGCTGGAATATTCAACTCAAATAAAGATAGAAGAAGTAATATTGGAAACCATAATCTCAACCACAATACACAAAGATATTCGTCCCATCAACTAAGCTTATAATTCAAATAACTTCTAATCTTACAAGATCTCTCGTACCTGGAAAAATGGCCAACATAGAAATAAATAAAACTATGGATAGAACCTACAAACCCTATCAATATGATGTGTTGTTGTACAAACTTGTACTTTCATGCTTCCTAATATGTATGCAACTTTCCTTAAGAAAACCTGTGTATACATTCCAGTCTCCACTAATACCCACATACACACACTCAAAGATTGTAAGGAGCTCCATACACTATGACCCTGTTGTTGTGGCTCCAATCATATGAAATCCACTTGTGAGTGCCTCTGTTCTGACTTCTCCTTGAACCGATATCTAGATGGAAGACCTTCTCCACCTATCCAAGATCTCCTTGAATCACAGTCCTTTGTGATCCAACTCTCTTTGTATCAGTTGTCTCTTCTCCTTCACCCTATACTTTATTTTATAATATTGAGTTATGACCTAACCCTAATATCCAAATTGATTGACAGTTGAGATTACTTCTCACCTCATTGGAGATCAACGAATATTATTTAATTCACTAATGCTAGTTAAATCATTTCTTTAAAACTAAACTCACTATTAAAATAAAATTACTCTAAGAATTCCTTTAATTAAAGTAATGTCTCAACGTAGAAGTCTTTGGACAACTTCCACACATCTAAACACTTAGATATGTTATGATGCAGGAGCATCGTAAGCAGCCAGCCAAGCAAGCATAAAGGCGAAAGACAACTGGAAAAGCGCAACACACATTTTGCACATTTTGAAATGTTTTTGAAAAATTAATGAGCAGATATTAATGTTGTAGTTAAAGGAAGCATACTTGCATGTTTTAAATAGATCTTGAGCGATTTTCTCTCATCTATCGGGTGTAATAGACATTAAGTTTGTTTAATGAAAGTAGGTAGATTTGAATTAAGAGATTAAATAGTTTTAGAAGCGTAGGAGGGAAAACGTATATAGACACCCTCACCATTGTATTATTGTATGATGAGAACAAAAGAAGAAGAGAGATTCATAAGTTGTTGAGTTGTAGTAGAGAACTGTAGAGAAGAACCCATGTACAGGAGCACTTGAGTTAATATATAAAGATTTGACTCAATTTTCATGGTGTTATGATGCTTACTGTTTACATTTGCTGAATGGTATGCTTACAGTTGATTTATTTCTCTGTTTATACATTTGTTTCAATGTTGTGTTGAATGTGTGATTTCATGTTAAGTATATGAAGTCTGAGAGAGGAGAAGAATGAGTTTCAATTGTTTCTTATCCTGAGAGTTCCTGCAAGGAATGTAGTGAAACGTCTGTAAGGTGTGCATTGACGAGAGTCTGCGTTTTATCTCAGAAAGCTCAGGAGAGATATCGTTGTTCTCATACCAGTAGAAGTGCAAGTGAAGCACAGAGCCATGCAAGGTGTGTGTAGGCTAGTTGAAACCTTAGAAGTTATCAACTAAGGTGAAGGTGGAAGGACTGTTGTTGCAAAGAGTGCACAGAGTCAAGGACTCAAATAACCAGAGGTTATTTGAAAGATTGTCGCAAGGAGTGTGAGCATAATTCCTTTTGGGGACTTGAGTTTGCAAGTGAACTCTCAGGAGGTGTAACAACCATTGGATGACAAGCGTCAAGAGTCATTGATCTTGCATTCTAAATCTACTATTTTGGGTTTCAGAGTTTGGAGTGGCAAGTGCTTTTGGAGTCACTGCATCGCAAACTCCCGGTACACGAAATCGCGTCAGTCGTAGGATCAGGGGAGAACTCATAGCCGTTGATCCTCTTTGAAGTGAAACATTGGAATTTCAGTATTTTGGGGTTCAGCATACCGGGAATCCTGATGAAAAGGAACCAAGACCTTAGCATTGAAAATCCTGAAGTCGCGAAACGCAACAAGGCTTTGGTGTGGAATTTTGGGATTTCGACACTTCAGGTTTCGGGGTTCCGGGAGTCAAGACGCAGAGTTGCATGTCAGTGAAACTCCTGAAATCGAGAAGAGTGAAAAGCCGAAAAGTAGGGTCCCAGGAATTTTTCGAAGGATACATGCGATGAAATTCATAAGAGTGGTCAAGCTTCGGGGGGAAATCCCAAAAGACCATCGATCTTGCCAAAGGGGGAATTTCGGAAACTGGGAAATCATAAGGGAAGAGGAACGTGTGTTGGTCATTCACTCAAGTCCCAAAAAGACAAAATAAGTGGCAACAGGAGGCGTGTGTTTGGCACATTGAAGGATTCAACCTTCTTTGACGTTTCAGGTTTCGGAGGTTGAAGAGATAGGGGGCTCGACAACAGGATTCGCGAAATCACGAAATCTGAAATTCGGAAAGGGAAAAAGTCACGATCACATTTGTTGGTTTATTGTGGAGTTAACTCTAGTGTTGGATCATGTAGGCATAACTCAGAAGGACTTGTGGAATAGACCTTATGTGTGTGGTATTTCCTGTGGGGAAACCAAAGAGTCAATCAGACTCAGGGGAAGTTTTAGAATGATCCTGCACAGATCTTGACCCAAGGGTCGGGGTCTGCACCAATTGTAGTATTAGAGCTCATAACAAGTTCTTTGCTTTCTATAGTAGAGATAACAGAGGAACATTTTACAGCCATGCCGCCAAGAAGAAGAGACAGACCAATGTCAATGCCTGATCCAGCAAGGGAGAGAGAAATGTGCGAGTTCCATACTAGGCTTGATGCCATAGAGATAGCACAGAGGTGCACAGTTGACGCTGGGGATATCAGCGAGGCCGAAAGTGAAAATGAAGCTGGAAATGAAGGAGAAGAAGTTGCAGTCGAAGATGTTGCAGATGAATGTCTATTCAGGGTTGTTGCAAGGATAGGTGCCAGAGAAAAAATGGACATTCCAGTGTATGAGGGAAACTTGGATGTTGAAGAGCTTCTAGATTGGATTAGAGATCTAGATAAATACTTCGACTATGAGGATGTCAAAGAAGATAAAAAAGTCAAACATGCCATTACTTGACTTAAAGGGAATGAAACACTATGGTGGGATGAACTGCAGGCTGATAGACATTGCAAAGGAAAGCAGACAATCAAAAGCTGGGATAGGATGGTTGCGAAGATGAAAGACAAATTTATACCAAGGGATTATCAAATCACTATGTTTCGAAGGATGCATAATTTGAGACAGAAGTTGATGTCAGTGAAAGAATACATTGAAGAGTTCTACAAGATAAACATCAGAGCAGGTCATTGGGAAGGCAATGATGAAAAAGTTGTCAGGTACATGAATGGTCTGTGATATGAAATTCAAGATGAGATGAGCATGATGACTATTTGAAATGTGGAAGATGATTATCAGATAGCCCTGAAAGATGAAGAAAAGCTGAGCCAAAAACAAGGTCAAAGAGGCCGAGGTAGAAGTCAAGCCCGAGGCAAAACAATTTCCCAAGACAGAACTCAGAAATCTAAAGAAGAGAGGAAGAAACCTCAAACTCAACATGAGAGGGGAGGAAGCTCACAAAGAGGGTAGTATGCTAATAGAAATACTTTTCCTCGAGCCAGTGGAAGAGGAAGACGTAGAGGCGGTGAAGTAAAATGCTTTGTCTATGGAAAAGTCGGACATAAATCTTATGAGTGTCCAGATAAGAAGAAAGATGGTGGTGAAACTCACATTGCTAAGACTCAAGGATGGAATGTCAAGGTAGAAGATGTTGAGGGAAGAAGATCTTTGATGATGAGGAAATTTATGTTAAAGCCAGAGAAGGAGGCAGAGAACCCAGCCCAAAGAAACAGTCTGTTTCAGACTTCTTGCAAAACCAAAGATAGGGTATGCAAGGTCATAGTGGACAGTGGTAGCATAGACAATCTCGTATCTATAGAGATGGTAGAAAAGCTAGAGCTGGAGACTGTTGTACATCCAAGCCCATACAGAGTTTCGTGGCTACAAAAAGGACATCAGGCAAATGTCACTAAACAATGTTTAGTTGAATTTAAAATAGGAGGATATAAGGATGAAATATTATCTGATGTCATTCCCATGGATGTTTGTCATCTATTGCTTGGTAGACCATGTAAATATGACATAAACGTGGTTCATGATGGGAGAAAAAACACGTACACCCTGGAAAAAAATGGTAGGACTCACAATTTGCTGCCAATTAAGGATAAAGAAGTGAAAATAGAGATGAGCAACACTGTACTTCTCATGAGTGGGAAGGAACTTCTTGATGAGATTGAGAAGAAGGAGGACACACAATTTATTGTGTTCAGGAAGCCTAAAATTGTTTTGACCAGTACGAGAATAGATGATCTACCTGAAGAAATCCAGGAGTTGCTGGGAGAATTTGCTGATATAGTAATGGACGAACTACCTTGTTCGTTGCCACCTATCAAGAGTATAAGCCATCACATCAATATTATACCTGGAGCCAGTTTACCGAACAAATCTGCGTACAGGTTGACACAACAAGAAAATGAAGAAGTTAAAAGATAGGTCCATGAATTAATGGACAAAGGATTGATTTGAGAGAGCTTGAGCCCATGCGTTGTTCCAATAGTGCTCAGCCCAAAGAAAGACAGAGGCTGGAGAATGTGTACAGACTCAAGGGAAATCAATAAGATTACTATCAGATACAGATTTCCATTACCAAGGATGGACGACTTGATGGATTGCTTAAGTGGAGCAAAGTTTTTTTCAAAGATTGATTTGAAAAGAGGATATCATCAAATTCGAATGAGAGAAGGTGATGAATGGAAGACATCATTCAAGATGAATGAGGGCCTATATGAATGGCTTGTCATGCCATTTGGCTTAACGAATGCACCCAGTACTTTCATGAGATTGATGAACGAAGTCCTGAAGGATTTCATAGGGAAATTCATCATTTTATATCTTGATGATATATTAATTTTCAACAAGACAGAAGCAGAACACTTGAAGAATTTAGCTACAGTGATGAGGAGATTACAGCAAGAGAAATTGTTGATCATTGTGAAGAAATCATCATTTATGAGAACAAAAATCATTTATTTGGGTTTTGTTATTTCTGCAAATGTGTTGAAGATGGATCCAGAAAAGGTAAATGCAATTAAGAATTGGCCATCACCGAAGAGTGTATTTGAAGTTCGAAGATTCCATGGTTTGGCAAGTTTCTACAGGAAATTCATCCAAAATTTCAGTGAAATTAGCGCACCGATGATAGATACAGTGAAGAAAAGACACAAATCTTTTCACTGGACAGAAGAAGCAGAGAATAGCTTCAATCTGTTGAAGAAGAAGATCACGGAGCAACCAAATCTGGTTTTGCCAAATTTTAGCAAGACGTTCCAGGTCATATGTGACATGACTGGATTTGCAATTGGAGCGGTCTTGAGCCAAGACGATAGGTCGGTCACATACTTTAGTGAAAAACTAAATGAAGCGAAGATTAAGTACTCAACATATGAAAAATAAGTCTATGCAGTCATACAAGCGTTGAAGAAATGGAGACATTATTTGGTTCCTAAAGAGTCTGTTTTGTACAGTGATAATCATGCTTTACAATTTGTGACACAACATGAGAAGTTGAACCAAAAACATGTTAAATGGGTTGAATTCATGCAAAATTTTACTTTTGTGATTAAGCATATTTCTGGAACGACTAACAAAGTTGTTGATGCTTTGAGTAGGAAATGTTTTCTTATGCAGGAATTCAGAGTCAAGTTTAGGTTTTGATAACCTCAAAGAAATGTACAGGGATGATCCAGATTTCAAGGAAGCATATGAAGCATCTGAGAATCCAGTTCTCAGGGAAAGAAGCCAATGGACCGAGTATATGATCTAGGATGGATTATTATTCTGGGGCAATCAACTATGTATCCCAAAATGCTCCATGAGGGAGAACCTGTTGAAGGAAAAATATAGTGGAGGATTGGTCGGACACTTCGGTCATGATAAGAAAGTTCTCAAAGTTGAATGGCTCATATTTTTGGCCAAGGATGATGACAGCTGTTAAGAAATTTGTGGACAGATGCAGGATTTGTCAGCACACAAAACGAAAAAGGCAGAACATAGGGTTATATCAACCATTACCCATACCATAAAGGTTGTGGGACGCAGTGAGCATGGATTTTATATTGGTACTGCCAAGGAAAAAAAGAGGATGTGATTCAATCTTTGTGGTAGTCGACAGATTTTCAAGGATGGCACATTTCATACCATGCCAGAAAACCAGTGACGCAACTCATATTGCAAACCTATTTTTCAAGGAAGTCATCAGACTTCACGGCTTGCCAAGGAGTATTGTGTCTGATCGAGATACCAAGTTCATAGGGCATTTCTGGAGGACCTTATGGAAAAAGATGGCGACAAGTTTATCTTTTAGCTCAACGTATCATCCTCAAATGGATGGGTAGACAGAGGTCGTGAACAGGAGCTTGGGAAATTTCTTGAGAAGTTTAGTGACTGAACACCACAGTCAATGGGATCACATTCTGCCACATGCGAAATTTGCTTATAATGATTTTCTCAATAGAAGCACAGGGAAGAGTCCATTCCATATTGTATATGGAATGCAGCCAAGGGAAGTTTCTGAATTGAAATATTCGAAACAAGTTGAATTCAGGAGTGCTAGTGCAAAAGACTTTGCAGAAGGAATGAAGGAACTTCATAGTCGAATCAAGGAGTGATTGCAGAGTTCAAGTCAAGAATACAAGTGGAGAGTAGATCAACACAGACGAGAACTTCAATTTGAAGTTGGTAATATGATTCTTGCACAACTAAGGAAGGAAAGGTTCCCAAGGGGAACATATAACAAACTGAAGATGAAAAATATTGGACCGTGCAAGGTCATAAGGAAATTTGGGGCAAACGCATATGAGATTGAATTACCCGATGGGATCAGAATCTCACCGATATTCAATGTTACAGATTTGTACCCTTACAGAGCTGAAAAAGAAGGAGCAGAGGAGGAACAGAAAGAGGTTCAATGGACCAAACAAATGCATGTAGCTGAAAATCAACAGATGGAAAGCATAATTGACAAGAGGATTAGCAAAAAGACCAGGAGAAAAGAGTATTTTGAATACTTGGTCAAATGGAAGGGACATCCAGTTCAAGATGCTAGTTGGGAAGATGAAGAAAAAATTCATAAGCATGGACAGACCGTGCAAGAGATCATGAACAAGGGTTCATGAAAATTTTCAAGCAAGGGAGTATGATGCAACAACATCGTAAGTAGCCAGCCAAGCAAGCATAAAGGTGGAAGACAACTGGAAAAGTGCAGCACACATTTTGCACATTTTGAAATGTTTTTGAAAAATTAATGAGCAGATATTAATGTAGTAGTTAAAGGAAGCGTACTTGCATGTTGTAAACAGATCTTGAGCAATTTTATCTCATCTATCGGGTGTAATAGACATTAAGTCTATTTAATGAAAGTAGGTAGATTTGAATTAAGAGATTAGATAGTTTTACAAGCATAGGAGGGAAAACGGATATAGACACCCTCACCCTTGTATTATTGTATGATGAGAACAAAAGAAGAAGAGGGATTCATAAGTTGTTGAGCTGTAGTAGAGAGCTGTAGAGAAGAAACCATGTATAGGAGCACTTAAGTTAATATATAAAGCTTTGACTCAATTTTCATGGTGTTATGATGCTTATTGTTTACATTTGCTGAATGGTATGCTTACAGCTGATTTATTTATCTATTTATACATTTGTTTCAATGTTGTGTTGAATGTGTGATTTCATGTTAAGTATATGAAGTCTGAGAGAGGAGAAGAATGAGTTTCAATTGTTTCTCATCCTGAGAGTTCCTGCAAGGAATGTAGTGAAACGTCTGCAAGGTGTGTGTTGATGAGAGTCTAAGTTTTATCTCAGAAAGCTCAGGAGAGATACCATTGTTCTCATACCAGTAGAAGTGCAGGTGAAGCACAGAGCTGTGCAAGGCGTGCGCAGGCTAGTTGAAACCTTAGAAGTTATCAACTAAGGTGAAGGTGGAAGGACTGTTGTTGCAAAGAGTGCACAGAGTCGAGGACTCAAATAACTAGAGGTTATTTGAAAGATTGTCGCAAGGAGTGTGAGAAGAATTCCTTTTTGGGACTTGAGTTTGCAAGTGAAATCTCAGGAGGAGTAACGAATGTTGGATGAGAAGCATTAGGATTCATTGATCTTGCGCTCGAAATCTGTTATTTCAGGTTTTAGAGTTTGGAGTGGCAAGTGCTTTTAGAGTCACTACATCGCAAACTCCCAGTACATGAAATTGCGCCAACCATCGGATCAGGGGAGGCTCACAGTTGTTGATCCTCTTTGAAGTGAAACATTGGCATTTTAGTATTTCGGGGTTTGACATACTAGGAATCCTGATGACAAGGAACCGGGACCTTAGCATTGAAAATCCCGAAGTCGCGAAATGTGACAAGACTTTGGTGTGGAATTTCAGGATTTTGGCACTTCGGGTTTCGGGCTTCCGAGAGTCAAGAGGCAGAGTTGCATGTCAGCGCAACTCTCGAAATCGTGAAGAGCGAAAAGCCGAAAAGTAGGGTCCCAAGCATTTGGCGAAGGATATGTGCGATGGAAGTCATAGGAGTGATCAAGCTTAGGAGCGTGTGTTTGGTGCATTGAAGGAGTCAACCTTCATTGATGTTTCAGGTTTCATAGGTTGAAGAGACAAGGGGCTCAACAACAGGATTCATGAAATCACGAAATCCAAAATCCTGAAAGGGAAAAAGTCCCGATCACATTTGTTGGTTGATTGTGGAGTTAACGTCGATGTTGGATCACATAGGCATAACTCAAAAGGACTTGTGGAATACACCTTGTGTATGTGGTATTTCCTATGGGGAAACCAAAGAGTCAATCAAACTCAGGGGAAGTTTTAGAACGATCCTGTGCAGATCTTGACCCGAGGGTCGGGGTTTGCACCTTATGTGTGGAAGTACATGTTCGATGCTACCAACATCAACATTCTTGAGAATTTATTTTTAACTTAAATTATAGTTTTCACATTTTCATATTAGTTCCTTATTAGATTTTGTGGCTATAGTTTAAGTTTGATGCCATGTTCATGGAGGCAAATCTCACTTCATGATAATAGGGCATTGGGCAATTCAATTCTCTTATTTCCTTTTGCGCATTTCAAATCAATTATTTTGTTCAATTTTCAATGTATGTGTAATTTACTTTCCCATAAGTTTATGTTAATTTCATTCTTATAATCTCTTTTCATTGTTTCTTGGAGAATGTTTGGTTGCATAAAACACTCATGATGATAGTTTAATAATAGAGCAAGATAGGTGTTATCACAAGACTAGGTCACTAATGGTATCACTCTAAGATGAGCTATACATTGTATTTGAAATCACAAGTGTTAGAAGCTAGTTCCTATGTGTTTTAATTTTATGCAATGCAATTTCCTTTTTAGGTAGAAGCATATTAGACAAATTAATGCAAGATAAGAATTTGTATCTTATACATACAATGTTGACACCTCACAAGTACATTAGAAACCTTGGTTGATAAGTTAAATGCATGAGTGTTCCTGGTTAAATAGAAGATATATAGAAACATTTTCAATAGCCATGGAGGCTAATAGAGATGAAGTGTAGAATTCAAAGGATACATCCTCAATTGGTTTAGAAGTATAAGGAATCTTATTTATCAATGATACAAATATTTGATTAAAATCTTTAAATTTTTCCTTAAGATCCATTTTTATTCTAGATAATTTTAAAACTAGTATTGTTGGGCATTTATCATCTCTAAATTTATTTATGAAAGCATATTCAAATGCATTTTAGCTTGTAATAGACCCTTGTCCTAGAGAAAAATACCAAGTAGAGGCCCTTTCATTCAAAAGTATAAGGAAAAATTCTACAAACCACATCTTCATGTTCTACATTCATCAACTTGACCACCAAAACAATTTCTTTAATATTATCTTCAGTAGAATCCTTCTTATCAGGGTCAAACTTTGGTATAATTGTTTTAGGATGCTTGGGTAAAGGGTGATTGGCCCCTGGAAAAAAAACCACATTTTGAGTGAGCCAAGGTTGGTTAGCATTTTGTTTTGCATTAGCATTATCCATGTTTATTTTGGTAATTCCTGAAGGTTCTTCTTCTAAGGATTCATCTTCAGAGGGATCTTTGGGGGAAACTGGAGGAGACTCAGGGGGACTAGGTGACTAACTAGCACTAAGGGATAAATATTCTTCAAAGGTTAGCTTAGAAAGACTAGCTACTCCCCTAAGGAACTTAGAAAGTTGATAATTAGGGGTTTTGACTATTGGGCTACCAATGTTGGTTGGAGAACTGATGACAATTAGACTTTTGGGTCTAGGTTGTCTTTGTCTCTTGGGTATAGGGTATTCAATTAGTTGGATTCCAAGATTTATCATCACGTATTGGGTGAGGACATGAGATTGTTACAACAACTGGGGAATTTCAATAGGGCTTAAATTAGGGGAAATGGATGCTATGGGATTGGGTTGGTACATCCTCTATCAAACCTAAAGCTGATCAGGTATTTAAACTAGAGTTAGATGTGGGTCTAGGATCTTCTTAGGGATAGGGGTACAAGATTCACTATGTTAGAGTGGTCATTCAAGAATCATGTTGTAGCATGTACAACTGGCATAGACATTATACCAATAATCTCCAAATATAAACAACTGGAAAGATCTCTCATAAAGGCATATTTAGATAATGGCTTTTGAGATAGCCTCAATCAATGACCATTGGCCATAAGAGGTATCCAGTATTCATCAACGGTATGTAGTTTGACAAAACAATTTTCATAAACAATATCAACCTCGTATGGTCCCAACCAATTAGTGTAAATATTTCCCTTGAAATATTTAAACCTAGAATCGTATAAAAGGGCCCAATCTCTGACGTAGAAATTCTATTTATTAATGAGTTTGTTAGTCCATTTTTTTCTCTTTGGTTGAACAAAAAAAGTGTGATGCAAGGAATACAGATGAATCTCATCAATTTCATTGATCTGGTTTAAGCAGTTCTTCTGAGGATCTTGTTACAACAAATTTTTCCTCACCCCATGCAACTTGCTTGGATGGCCTTTCCATTTCCCTATGCAGACTTGAAGTCCCCTTTTGTACCTTCCAGAGCCAAAAAAGCACATGTTTCCACATATGCATGCCCTATCAATTAGACAACAAGAGTATATTTAGTTTTCTCCACTACAGCCCATGTACATCAGCTTTGGTGCTAAAAATTAAAAATTATGTTGGGTTTCCATGCCATGTCTCGAGATGCATGATCCTTGACCTTCCATATACTGGAAACACTTTGAATCGACCCTTTAGTTCTATTTGAAGGCTATAAGTTGAGCCATATCTAAGCCTTGAAGAGATTCAAAAATTCAACTTTGAGAGCAAAGAAACTCTGGAGAAATGTCACTTCATATTGAGTCTGCATCCCTTTATCCATGAAATTATGAACTCCTCGTTCAACTCCCAAGATCTTCCTTCTTTGTGATTGATAACCTCATTGTCTCCTTTATATGAAATTGTCTTTGGTGGAGGATTGAAGTGGTGGAGGTCAAGTTGGAGGGACTTAGTTTCTCGGTTTCGATATGTGCTATTACAGAATTTTGTCACCTATATACTTCTGCTGATTATTTTAATAGAAATACTCTTTTCTCATCCAATTGATATCTTGCAAATATTTGAATTATTATTCCATGGGCATATTTGTCACGTATATTAATGGATTATGCTAATCTATATGCTAATAATATATATTGTCACCTTATACTTGTGTATCTTGGTTTTAGAGGACAAGTTGAAAGTATAAATCTTTGAGATTGCGTGCTCAACGGTGATCTTCATCAGACGTCCAGACGAGGTAGGCTCTTGGCCTTGTCTTGTTAGAATTTCATTTGTATAGCATATCGGGCATTAGAGTTGATTTATGTGTTTCATTCCTTCTGTTGTGGTTTACCCCATGCCATAGAGATATTTTCCTCGTAACAGAATTGACGACCATACTAGGGATTGATCTTCTTTTTGGCGGTTTGGAGTGTTTTTTCTTCTTGATTTTCTCTTTGTTAGCCTGAGTTTCCTTGTCGCATGATTGCTTGACAACCTATTTTTACTTTACATCTGAGTTTATTGGCTTAACCCTTGCCCTGAAAGTCTTTTACTGGGTATACACAATTTTTCCCTTGACAGGCGTGTACATACACAAGTTTTCCTCCTTTAGGGTGCATACATACGTGAGTTTTGCTCAAATGGTCGCATACATAAGATCTTTAGTCTTACTGGTTGAGTTTGGTGTTTGTTGTGTGAGTTTGGTTGTTTGTTGAGTCTTCTTGGGTCTCTGGCTTGACTATTAAGTGCTTACAGAGTGATAGGAATCCTTCTTATTGTTGAATTTTTGGGTGGTATTCTTTCTTATCATTTTTATTTATTGGTTTTCCTTACACATTAGTCTAAGTGTTTGCTTCTTGGTATCCTGCTTGGCTTGTCTCTTTTTTCTTGCAGTAGGGTCTGCATGTGAAGATGATATTCAATCCTTGCATTTTCTTTTCTTTATATAAAAAATACAAAAAAAAATTCTCATTTTTCATTATGGCATTTTCTCTTTTGATTACTTTCATTGATTTTGACACATGTGGAGAAATTGCATTTCATTGAAATTATAGAGATTGCATTGGAAAAGTTGCATTTATATGCATACCATCTCTTTGAAATTCAAGACTAGTTATTAGTAGTGTTTTTATATTTGCTTCTTTTATATGTTGAGTCATAATATCATCATTTTCATGAGCACACCTCTTGAGTAAACATAAGCCATTAAAATTAACGTTGATTAATTAAAATTGATTAGAAACAATTTTATTCTTTAAGGTACACAAACAAGTATAAGACATATGGCCTTGGAATAGGATTTTGTGAGTATAATTCTCCAAGGATATTTAACTAAACAGATGTGTCTCACTAGGGAGAGGTGAAACTCATTGTGTAATTAGTGACATCAGGAGGCTCCGCTCACACCAGAGTTAAGCACGAGGTCACACAAAGTTGGTTGCAGAGATAGCCCTCTAATACCTTCTTAGTGTTGGAGATATTTCTGGGGCTCTATTCATGTTTGGGGGTCTTGCTAGTACCTTTACCTCCTTGAGAGGCAGTGCTTTCAAGATTTCAAGATTTGTTATCTTGCCCATACAGTTGACCGAACTTACAATTGTTCGCCTGTGCATTGGTTCTATTGTGGTGACTCTAGTTGCTTGACATAGGTAGCCACATAGGTTACTTGCATGGGTTATTCTGCAAATACCATGAGTTAGATAAGGGTCATACAACACAACCTTTATGGAGGATTAACTCTCTGAGGGTACCTAACCGACTGCGATGTTAAGCCCACAAAAGGCCCGTATAACTAATTATAATACCTCCAATCTTTTGAAGGGAGTCTTAGGCCCCTCTTGGGCGATACATACCTACTCTAGTGAGGGAGGCCCCTTTTCAGCCACTATATCATTTTTGTGTGCATTGGCCTTTTTGCTTTACTTTGGTGTGCTCTCTGATTATTCGTTGGCCTTAGGATTTTGTATTGCATCGTGAGTTTTCATTGTTATGGTTAGTGAAGTCCCTATGAATCCCTCAGTTAGCACTACCCATCCCATGGTATTTTCTCATTCCATGGGAATGAATCCTTTTATATTTCTGAGTGGTACGCCAAATCATGATACTCATCCAATAACTTGGGCCTCTAATCCTTTTTCTTTTGGTATGTCATACATTTCTTCACACTTTCCATCCTTTGTCTCGTCGTCTTATGTGAATCCTAGTTTTTGGTTTGGGGGCATGATGCCTCCTTATTCTACCTTTTCATTTGGTGGGATTCATATCCCTCAACCAACTCTTACGGTAGGAGGTTGTAATTTGCCTTCCTCTGGAACCAATCCTAGCTTCTCTTTTCATGGATCGAGTGCTCAAATGGGAGGTCCTTATACTTATTACATCCCTTCCATCTATCCTTCTTCTTCTATGTCGGTTCCTACAAACACTTTTCTCATGGTGTACCTCTTTTTGTCCTCTGTAGTTTCATCCAAGGGGAGTCAGTTTTATAGTATGGGAAACCCCCTTCATGGAGTTCCTTCGTCTTGGGGAAACATATATCCTCACCTAAGTAACCCTTGTCATGTTGCTTTATCTTCACAAGAGGCTTCCTCAATCATGATTCCCTTACAACCATTTATGAATCAATTTGGAGGAGGATACCATCCTATTGGACAAGGCCATGGTGTATACCAGACCCCTTCTTGGCCCGCAATCTCTCAAAACTAGTCTTTCCTAGGACCTTGGACATTGATGTCGCAACCAACCGGTGTGAGTCATGTTGGAAGAACAAGTCCCATCACTATGAGTCATAATGGCATTATATCACCAACCTATGCAATTCATGTTGAATACCAAGAACTAGTCACTGCATATCATGATGGGTGTTAATACCCTAATCTACAGGGGAAAATTTCTCAAATTTGGTGCTATGTTCCAACAACACATGTGTAATATATGCACGCTACTAGAAAAGTGAAATTCTTGCAGTGCCATCATAAAACATCATATCACTTCCTAAAAATTCTCGAATTCTTCGCCAGATTTGTTTTCAGGCCATATCTAGATTTCTTATGTTATTGAATAATATTGTGGCTTGTTCTTGTAAAAAAATGGATATATTGGCCTGTGAATCCAATATCTATGTTATAGAACACCCAAGCATATAACAAAGGACAAGAACACATATCAAGAACCGAGTAATAAGGCGCTAAGGATGAACCCACAAGGGACCAAAAGATAGTGCACTGCGCGTACAAAAGGTATGGAAACATTGGGGTATATAAACATATAAAAGTATGTTTATACTTGTGAATATGGGATATATCCCATTGCATAAAAAGATGAAATCGCCACCTATTGCAACAAAAACACACAGAATGCTCGAGCCCGAGTCTAGTTGCCAAGCATTGAGCAAGAAAATGTTAAAAGAGAGTGCCCACGTGGAGCGCTAATAAAGAGAAACCCACCACTGTTTCTTTTCTCCTATTTAATCATCTTGTTCAACGACAAGAATAACCTCAACGACAAACAATGATAGGGTTTTAGATCCTTGAAATAATAAAGAATTGCAGCAATGAGCAAGATCATCGCAATGGGGTCCTCACTTTTGGATAAAGAGTCCATCTCTTCAAGTTCATTGTAAAATATTATGAAACAAAAACATTATAAGAAGGGTATAAACCTCGTCGATCCTATACTTAAAATTTATTTCCAGAACATGGAAATACATTGTCAATGAAGGTTTTGATATTAAATTGCATGGACCATAAAATGAAGGTTTGTGAGCAGTTTGTCAAGGCGATTACCAGAAATTCCCTCACAAGATTTGCTTTATCCAAAAAGGAATTTTTGAACAGGAATTTACTTGTGGTATCCCTTGATAAGGCATGTAGTCTTTCATATGAATACCAACCATGTAGGACAATCATTGGCATTTACGGTGATCAACAAATAGATTGTACCAAAAACAATAATGCTTGCAGGATGTAGTTTTGTTGAAGAGAAGAAATTGTCAGTAGAGTTGTTTGTTACATGTTGCAGGTTACTTTCTTCTAAGACATCACAAGAGGGAGAATGGACACTATACTTCTCTTCTTGGAGACTCATTGTTTATCTTTTGTTTCTTCTTAGAAAAAGTCCATCAAGATAGGCGAGAAAAATTGAATGCCAACTTTGCATAGTTCGAGTCTTGTAGGGTTACATGAGGACATAGAAGAAGGCGTTCACTCCTCATTAATGATGGAGCATTGGCTTGGACTATTGAAAATTCAAATAGTAAAGAAACTCCTATTAAGCGTTATATTGAGCTTGTCCTTAGTTATCTGGCTCAACATGAGGAAGATATTCTAGCAATGTAGCATTCAGTTCCAAGTTTCCAGGGGAAGGAGTTGGACACTCAAGAGGTTTATTTCATATTTTGGGGCAGTCATTTAGCTGGTGGCAGTCGAATGGAATAGTATTTCAAGGAAAAGGATTGTTTCCAGTGTTAAAGGAAGAGTATCAACATTAAATCAAATCAGTTCCATATTTCTTGTCAAAAAATCAGGGATTTAGTTTATAGATAATATTTTATTCCAAAAAAGGCTTGCAACAACTTGCTCATTAGACTGTGTTAGAAAATGATTTTGAGAGATATTTTAAATCGGGTGGGGGGGGAGCGCGAAGGGGAACTTAGAATAGAAAATTTGATACATGACTGCAATCCTATGAGGGTATGTTTTTCTGATATATTTCTTCCATTGGAGATCTATGAGGGTTGTTTAATCAGTATGTCATTCTTATTTATTTCTCTTTTACTCTACTTAGATAAATGCAACTTTCAAAAATCAAAACTTGCCTTTGATGGATAGATATATGGGCAGCAGAGATTCTTTTGTAACATTCCTTTTCTATCACTGATATTATTTAAGTTTTCTTTAAAAGTTCTTTAGAATGAAATAATCTTTCATTCTATGAACATTCATCTTTATGTTTTCTTTTTCATCCTTCTATTTCTTATCACACACAACTCTTATTTGATGAACAACCTAAGTGCCTTCGATCTTTAGGATATGTTGACTCCATTCCCAATGGAACAATCTTTTGTACCTTTTCTTGCTCCTTCTCTCTTTATCGTCATTTTGATCAATTCACCTAAACATGAACATATTTAAACACCTATATTCAACTTTTTCTAGGCTCACTTAATTTGTAGTCTAAGGGTGACTTCTAGAGCTAACATTTTTGGCGTTGTTTCAAGGGACGGAGCAATGAATATATCTTCCTCGAGAAGAACGACAACGATCAGATCCGCTTCTTGATGGTGAACAAGAAGAGGACACATAATTGACTACATATCTTTCACCATGGCAACTCCATTGTTTGAAGGTTCATAGGAAACTCCACAAGATCCAAGATGTCAACAAATGCTCGCATGACAGCCATTGTGGTTGCAAGATTTTTTCCATTCAATTTTGTTGATATTTTTGGTTTCCCTAATGTTGTTCCCACTATATATGTATGGGGAGACTGTCTTCCATGGTTCAGAGAAGGCAGGGAAGATAATCATTTTGATTATCTCATCAAGTTTCATGAGTGTATGGATCAACTAGATCTACATCACGAGGATGTCTGGAGGAATATGTTTATGTATTCATTGGAGGGTGATGCACGACAATGGTATCAATACTTTCCTTTTTCGAGCATATCCTATTTGAAATAATTTCATATGGCATCTCATCATCGTTGTAAAAGGTATTTTTCCCAAGAACTTCTTTTTTAGAACTGTTGTGAGGAATTCCATTCATATATTCAACATATTAATTCTTGTTATAGTGAGAATCAAGGAGAATGTACTTATGAGGATGTGGATGAGAAATCATTCATACATGGAAATCTTTCTAGTTCTACTTCCCAAGAAGAATATCTTCTAGATATAGTTGATGATCGTAATGTTGATTGCATAGTTGTAGATGCATTAGATCTTTCCCCTAATGTACCTGTTGTCCCAAATTTAGATGAAGGATACCGAACAAATGATGAAGAAATCATTGTTTCAAAATTGGCTCAAGAGGTATCATTTGATGAATCTATCGTTGATCATGGTCAATATAAAGTGTTACATGTGAAACATCATCTTCATGAAAATTTTGTTGCTTTGGGTTATATTGAAACATATGATGAATCGTCGGAGGTGAATCTAGAGATCATTTCAGGTTGTCATCATCATTCTTTGAAAAATACTCAGGGTTTTAATTTACTTATTTATGATGAGTATCTTGATGAAACAGAAAAAATATCTCAATTAATGGATATGAAATGTCTTAGCAGTAAAATTGTACTTAATGAATGCGAAGACAATTTTCTTCAATTTACTATATCAACAAGTGAAAAAATCTTTAGCAATCAACCTACATATGACAGCTATACATCATAAGCTAAGGAAGGAAGCAATGGAGACATGAAGGAGTTTTATGGACAATTCACTAAGCCTTTTTCTTCATTGGCTGTAGCAGATTCATTTTTGGAAGTTGGCAAGCCTATATTTGATACTTATGTTTCAACGTCCTCATCAGATATTGAGTAGGTTGGGATTGGCATTATTAAATAATTCAATTCTTCTTCTTTGTTTCCAGCAAATTATGAGCATGAATTTGGTATCATTCAAGAAGTAAAGGTTTTTCATTTACCCATTCAGTTCAAACAACGAGAAGAAGTATTTTCTTATGAGTTCTATGATCCCATCGCTACATATTTAGAGGATTTTCTCAACTCAAAATTGATATTTACAAGTTGTAAGTATGAGTTGTTATATTATTGATTTTCATGATTTCCAGTCTTGTGTTTGATCAAAGATGGAAGACAGTTTCAATTGATTGATAAAAACATTGAATGGTTACAGTGGAAGTTTTCTTTCACCTAAAATTAATTTGGCATAGCTGTGTAGAATAGGACATACACATAAATAAGCTCTTGGATCGATCATTTGTTTGTCATATTATTTTTAGTTTGCAAATTTTCATAAATTGTGGTTTTCAAAGTGAGTTGTTGTGTAGTAGCTTAATAAGTTGGCTCCATAGCCCAAGGGAGGCAGTCTTGGATTTTAGATTGGTTTTTCAGCATGTTCTTTTCAATTGAACAGTTGCAGTGGATAAAATAAAGGCACGATGGTCTGTGAGTTCTTGATGCCTCACATGGAGAGCATCATCCCTAGAAGGACTCAGTGTTAATACCCTAATATAAAGGGGAAAATTTCTCAAATTTGGTGCTATGTTCTAGCAGCACATGTGCAACACAAGGACTCTACTAAAAAAGTGACATTCTTTCAGTGCCATCATAAAACATCATATCACTTCCTAAAAATCCTCGAATTCTTCGCTGGATTTTTTTTCGAGCCATATCTAGATTACTTATGTTATTAAATAATATTGTGGCTTGTTCTTGTAAAAATAAAAAGGATATATTGGCATGTGAAGCCAATCTATATGTTATAGAGAACCCAAGCATACAATCGAGGATAAGCACACATATCAAGCAGCGAGTAACAAGGCGCCAAGGATGAACCCACAAGGGACCAAAAAATGGTGCACTGCACGTAGAGAAGGTATGGAGATGCTGGTGTATATAAACATATAAAAGTAATATGGGATATATCCCATTGCATAAAAAGATGAAATCACCACCTATTGCGACAAAAACACATAGAATGCTCGAGCCCGAGTCCAGTTGCCAAGCATTGAGCAAGAAAATGTTAAAAGAGAATGCCCACGTGGAGCGCTAATAAAGAGACACACACCATTGTTTCTTTTCCCCTATTTCATCATCTCGTTCAACGACAAGAATAACGTGGTGACAAGAATAAAGAATTCTAGCAATGAGCAAGATCATCGCAATGGGGTCCTCACTTTTGGCTAAAGAGTCCATCTCTTCAAGTCCATTATAAAATATTATGAAACAAAAATAGTATAAGCAGGGTCTAAAATTCGTCGATCCTATACTTAAATAAATCTTTTTTTCCGGAACATGGAAAGACATTGTCAATGAAGGGTTTGATATTGAATTGCATGGACCATAAAATGAAGGTTTGTGATCAGTTTGTCAAGGCGGCTACCAAAACTTCCCTCACAAGCTTTGCTTTATCCAAAAAGAAATTTTTGAACATGAATTTACTTGTGGTAGCCCATGATAAGGCATGTAGTATTTCCTATGAATACCAACCATGTGGGACAATCATTGGCATTTCCAACGATCAACAAATAGATTGTACAAAAAGAAACAATGCTTGCGGGATGCAGTTTTGTTGAAGAGAGGAAACTACAAATAGAGTTGTTTGTTACATGTTGCAGGTTACTTTCTTCTAATACATCACAAGAGGGAGAATGGAAATTGTACTTCTCTTCTTGGAGACTCATTGCGTATCTTCCTTTTCTTCTTGGAAAAATTCTATCAAGATAGGCCAGAAAAATTGAATGTCAACTTTGCATAGTTCGAGTCTTGTAGAGTTACACGAGGACATAGAAGAAATCGTTCACTCCTCACTAATGATGGAGCATTGCCTGGAACTGTTGCAGATTAAAATAGTAAAGCAGCTCCCATTAAGCGCTATATTAAGCTTGTTCTTTGTTATCTGGCTCAACATGAGGAAGATATTCCAACAATTTAGGATTCAGTTCCAGCAAGGAGTTGGACACTCGAGGGGTTTATTTCATATTTTGAGGCATTCGTTTAGCTGGTGGCATTCAGATGGAATATTATTTCAAGGAAGAGGATTGTTTCTAGTGTTAAAGGAAGAGTATCAACATTAAATCAAACCAGTTCCATATTTCTTGTCAAAAAATCAGGGATTTAGTTTATAGATAAGATTTTATTCCAAAAAAGGCTTGCAAGAGCTTGCTCATTAGACTGTGTCATAAAATGATCTTGAGAATCTTTTAAAGAGTTGGGGGGAGGACCCGAAGGGGGACTTAGAAGAGAAAATTTGATACATGAATGTAAGCCTATGAGGGCATGTTTTTCTGATATATTTCTGCCATTTTTGATATATGAGGGTTGTTTAATCAGTATATCATTCTTATTTATTCCTCTTTTCTTTTACTTAGATAAATGCAGCTTTTGAAAACCAAAACTTTCCTTTGATGGATAGATCTATGGGAAGGAGAGATTTTGTTGTAACATGCCTTTTCTATCACTGATATTGTTTAAGTTTTCTTTACAATTTCTTTAGAATGAAAGAATCTTTCATTCTGTTGACATTCCACTTTATGTTTTCTTTTCCATCCTTCTATCTGTTATCACACATAGCTCTTATCTGATGAACAACCTAAGTGACTTCGATCTTTAGGATATGTTTATTCCATGCCCAAACGAACATTATGTTGTACCTTTTCTTTCTCCTTCTATCTTTCTCTTCATTTTGATCAATTCACGTAAACATGAACAGATTTAGACACCTATATTCAAATGTTTCTAGGCTCACCTCAATTGCAGTCTGAGGGTGACTTCTAGAGATAACAATGGGGGAACAACTCTATTCAATGCTAGTCACATTGAACAAACATCACCAACCTCTTTTGTGTAAATGTGTTGAACCTACACAGAATAGATCTAGCTAGAAAATACCACACACATTTGCAAAGAGAAATTGAGAAAGAAGAAGCAAGAGAGAAAGAATGGAAGAATTCTCATTACTATAATGAATAATGAATAATTTACACATGATATACTCTGTATAACTCAATCAATTCACACTGGAGGAGAACCAATGCACCATACTGGTGTTCTGGAGTGATTTGGACACACACCAAAAGTTACGGTAGTGAATTGCCACCTAGTCTAGTCTCTCAAGCAGTTACACGAGTGAACTACCACCTAGTTGAGTTAACTAGTCAATCAGTCTTCAATTAGATGACTAAAACATAGTGTAGTGAGGAGTAGATCAAGGAATCAAGGGTGATGCTCCAGTCTTGAGATGAAACCAAGGCTAATGCGCATTATCATGGTGATGATCCCAATGTTGCATGGTGACAAAACCAATGTAGCATCTAGAATCAACTCAACTAGTCAAACTTAAGTGTCAATTGAAGAGAATATTCTCCAGGTGGAATATTCTCTCCTAAAATATAGGAGACTGGATAATGACTAATAATGACTAATAAACAAGGAAAAAACTTACAAAAAAGAAATCCTAGGTATGTGTGAAGTAAATCCAACACCCCCCTAAACGTCACTATGGTGAAAATAAAGAATAGGTCCCGGAAATGAGGCCATGTTAAGTACCCAAATACAAAAGATACACTAAAAATAATGTTAGGAAAGAGGGAAAACATCATGGGAAACCCCGACCACCCCCCCCCC
>JZKD02S0473593.1:184211-205866 GCA_000966675.3 Picea glauca
TCTATTATTTGCTGCATACAAACATATAAACAAATCTAAAAGTAGATCAACAAAGTGTTTGACGAAATACCACAACCAGGAAAAAGTTTTTAAAAAGACACCAAAACAGTGATGATCCTTGCATAATGGCTTGGGATCATTACACATAGACAGTTGGGAATATATACATGTCTCCTTATTGATGGATTCTTGAAGTGTTTGACCTCAACACCCTTATTCACACTTGTAGAATGTACTTGGTGGCTTGATACCTACTTTCATTATCGGTAGGTTATCTCACATTTGTTAATGGTATACCTTAATTACCGGTAATCAAACGAAGCCTCATTGTGTTCGACCTCAAATCCTCTATTCACATGATGTAGACGTTCACCTTCGATGGATAGTGTAGAAGACCTCCAACTTACAATAGCAACATTCCTAATTTGTTGTTGTCTTTCATTGGACCAATACCTATATGACTTCATTGATCATGGGAGATCAAATTGTACTCCATTGTATACATATATCTTTAGACTGATTTTGAGACTGGATTCCACTGTTCCTTGTTCGTGACTATGACAACTTATGGCACTTTGTATTGCCTATTGATGGCCATGAGAAACTATTTGATATATTTCCACATGGATTTGCAGTGTAATTTAGATTGGAAACCACGTGTACAAAGTCATTATGGATTGTAATATTCTCATGAGTAACTATCACTTCCACTTCTGGGAATTATAATTTTTCGTCCATCACAGATACTCCTCTGACCTCACACATAAGGGGGCATCAGTTACAACAAGTTTTTCCTCACCCCATGCAAATTGCTTGAATAGCCTTTCCATTTCCCTATGTAGACTTGAAGTCCCCTTTTGTACCTTCCAGATCCAAAAAAGAACATTTTTCCACATATACACACCCTATCATATAGACAACAAGCGTATACACATGTTTCTCCACTACAACCCACGTACATCGATTTTGGTTCTCAAAATTAAAAATTATGTCGGGTTTCCATGCCATGTCATGAGATCCATGATCCTTGACCTTCCATATATTGGAAAGACTTCAAATCGGTCGTTCAATTCCATTTGAAGGCTATAAATTGATCCATATCCAAGCCTTGAAGAGATTCAACAATTCAAATTTGAGAGCAAAGACACTCTGGAAAAATGTCACTTCATATTAAGTTTGCATTCATTTATCCTTGAAAGTATAAACTCCTTGTTCAACCCCCAAGCTCTTCCTTCTTTGTGACGGAGAACCTCACTGTCTCCTTTATATGAGATTACCTTTGGTGGAGGATTGAATTGGTGGAGGACCAACTAGAGGGACTTAGTTTCTCAGTTCCGATATGTGTCATCATAGAAGTTTGTCACCTATATACTTTTGTTGACTATTTTAATAGAAATACTCTTTTCTCATCCAATTAATATCTTGCAAATATTTGAATTATTATTCCATGGGCATATTTTTCATGTATTTTAATGGATTATGCTAATATATATGCTAACACTAAATATTGTCTCCATATACTTGCGTATATTGGTTTTTGAGGAAACGTTGTAGGTATAAAGCTTTGAATTGCTTGCTCAACGATGGTCTTCATCAAACGTCTGGACGAGGTAGGCTCTTGGCCTTGCCTTGTTATCATTTCATCTATATATCATATCTAGTATTAGAGTTTATTCCTATGTGTCATTCCATCTGTTGTGGTTTACCCCATGCCATAGAGAGATTTTCCTTGTAACAGTTCTAACATGTCCAATCCTACCTACAATGCAGTTCTAAGGGTCTTTACTTGAAGCTCAATGAGAAGCACAACATGCTTACCATACACAAGTTCATAAGGAGTGAATCATGTGGTGTTCTACCAAGTGGTGTGGTATTCCCATAGAGCTTCTTGAAGTCTATTGGCCCAATACTTGCAATGAATGTGAACAGTCTTGGTTCAAGTCTATTAGTGACTTCCACTTTCTCATTATCTTGCATATGATATGGTGTAGATGTCTTGAGATGCATTTGATACTACTTTGTGATGGCCTATATGGGTTTGGAAGTAAACTGGGTTCCCTAATTTGTAACAATTTCTCTTGGTACACCAAATCAAATAAAGATACCCTCATATAGAAATTGTAGTAACATTTCAGTATTTTCACAACCTTACATTTTTACTATAGTTATACTTGGAATAGATAGATAATATAATGGATAAATATAGAGAGATGGATTTAAGGAGTTTCATTTTCATAGATGTCTCAGCTGTCTATGGTCACTATGTATGTCTCTCCCATCATGATTATCCTATTCTTATTTTCTATATGAAACCAATGTTATTATTACTCTTATGGTAGTTAGCAGATTCATCTAAGAGGATCAAGGATTTTCATTTTTGTAGATTGGGATATGGATCCACTTGAGATACATTTCTAGTTCAAGAGTACTAGAGGAACCAATTGAGATCTATTTTTGGATTTCAAAAACATCAAGTCTATGAATCTTCCCAAAAACATTTTTTTCTAGGACAAAAATCATAACAAAAAAAAAGGCATTGTGTTGGAACCTAAACCCATAAATACAAATTTTTTAGGAGAGTAAATTTCTAAGTTTGTGAGAGTAATTTGGAGCAAAAAAAATTGGAAATTTCAATTTTCTATGTTTCCAGTTTATAGTTTTTTTGACAAGTATATTTTTGTATATGTTGTTTTACCATATCCAAATCCCAAATTTTCAAAAAAAAATTTTAGGATGTGTATCCAGATCTATATCTGTTTCTTGAGAGAGATATATTTAAGAAGGTTCATTTGCATATATGTATCAGTTTTCTATGGTCAGTATGTATGTCTCTCCCATCATGATTATCCTATTCTTCTTTTATGTATCAAATCAATGTTATTCTAACTCTTCTGATAGTTGGAATATCTATCTAAGAGGATCAAGGATTCATATTTCTGCAAATCAAGGTATTGATCCACTTAGGAAACATTTCTAGTTCAAGGGTGCCAAAGGAACCACTTGAGACCTCTTTATGGCTTTCCCAAACACCAAGTATGTGAATCTTCGCCAAAACAATTTTTTATAACACAAAAAACACAATTAAAAAAAGGGCACTGTGTGGGTCTTGTTAACCCTTCTCACCTAGGGTTGGCTAGATGATATCATGTCTCATGGCATGTAATGAAGAAAGTGATATTGATGATCACGATGATCAACATGCCTCACAAAGATCATGCCAGCAACCCCCAGATGCCTCTTCCTCACCAATACAAATCATCACACTCAATCAACAAGGATAATTGGGAGATGGTGGCCCGACACATTATAAGGTACACTAGTGCTTGTTTAATATAAAGTGTCATATTCAATGTATTGGTAATTTTAGTAATTATCATAGGTTGAAATTGGATAATGATCATGAGCCCATAAGTTATGCATTTTTCCTTGTTTCACCTTGGTGTCCATCCTGGGAATCCTAGTCTTGTGAGGGGTAGCGTACCATTCCCAATCATACTTACCACTTTTCCATCCTTGATCCTTCCATTCTCCAACCTCTTGGGTAATTTGGTTACATGTACACCAAAAATGAATGTAAATCATTCTCTTATGAGAAGAATGGGGTAAAGGCCGAGAGGTATCTTGTAGTTGGTAGAAAAAATAAAGTAATGGGATAAATAGTATAGTTAAAATACATGAGTCCACAATTGAGCTCTACCCCCTCATTAATGGCACTTGACCCTAGTCCTAATGTAAATAAATGCATTCATCTATAAAAAAGGAATTGAATGTATCATGAATAACAATAGAGGAAGTGTTATGATTGAAACCATTTTAAGGGGATTCACAAATCTTATAAAAAAGTAAAGGAAAAATGCAAATGAAGGGGTTCAAAATGAAAAAAGCATTGAGGAAAGGGTAACTCAATATCCAAGCACATCCTCCACAAAGGCACTCATGGATGTGAGTCCATAAATTGTCTTTCTTGTTAATGACCCCATGACCACCTCACCTTTATTACATATCCCTGATGGGTTCTTCTAGTAAATATTTCTCTACTTGGGTATTGGTACACCTAATAGGTTCCTTTGATGTCCCTCCCATACCTAAACTTGCCAAAATTGCATAAAGTCTCAGGATTGTGTGAAGTTTGAAGGGGATACCTAATGAGAGTTGTTCATTTGAATTTTGTATTACCTAATGACCTACTTTATATGCTTCTTAGGATTATTGTAGCTTGTGATTGTTGTTTTTACTTTTTTTCATGGTTTTGACTAACTTGAGTGCACCTAACATGGTATTTGTAAAATGTTTTGGCACTTTCACCCTATGAAATTATGCACTTTGTATAGGATACAATATCTGTGATGTAGAGCATTGGGTCACCTAATGATTGACCCCCTTCATATGCATCCTATTACACCTCCTGTACCTTGGATGATGGAGATATGAGCCCTCATTTGACAGATATGGTCATGATGGCAGGAAGATGGAAAGGAAGCCCACACCTCGGACAGTGCACCCCAGACCTTATTCAAATTTTGATGGAGGATATTTCACTTGATTATTCCCAAATATTTCCCAGAGAGGTGATGCATGATCATTCCACCTTGGACATTGTCCTTCTCACCCTTGACATTGGGCTATTGATGATGACATCATATCCTAGGGTTTGGTGATGATGTTGGGGATTGCTTTCCATTAGAAACCACTTGATGGCTTTCATATGTGACATGGAACTTGATGAGGCTATTCCACTTTTATTGCACCATTTGACTATGACATGTGGCCTTCGAAGGCACTCTTCACCCTTTGGGATCTTGACGTTGTTACACATTATTTTGGTCACCCTGATGATGATTCTACAAGCATGTGTTTAGGCTCTCAAAAGGATCTTTTGCATCAGAAAAATGATTGATTTCTTCCTCTACAAGGCATGTTTTTAGAATGATGTTGTAGGCTAACAGTAGTACATAGTGAGGAAATCCTTGATTTACGCAAGTTTCTCTATACCTGGCTCTCGGGGTTTCCGCATGCTACTATATAGGTAGTGTGCGGCAGCATTTGAAGCTAAAGAAAGGAAGAATTTCACGAAGGTTCTAGAAGGACGATCTTCTAGAATGTGAGGTGGATTTCGTATGATTTTGATCCTACTGGCTTCTCTGATTTGGTCGGATCATCCTCATATCTTTAACCACTTCTTCTTCTCCTATATAATGATGGGTTTCTCATGGAAAAGGATAAGCAAGATTGAGCAAAGAATTGTTGAAACAATAGGCAGAAGACTGTGTGAAGGATCCTGTTGCAACTGATGCTTGAGGTCTCCATTTGTCCATCAAGATTTTGTGGACCATATTCATACAAATTCAGAGCAAGTGCATGTGTGTGTTGGAACAAAGGACCACTAAAAGGGAACTTGCGACATCAAGGTAGTTTGGTTGTATCTTCCACTTTTACTTAATATAATACGATGACATATTTGTTTCCCATAAAATCATTAGAATTTTATTACATGACTCCTTGATCACATGTTTAGGTTTTCATTGAATCTACTATTGTTTCTTTCACTTTGGTTGGTTTGTGTCATTGTAGATTTGATCTCACAAGAGCATCGAAGCGAAGCAGGGACAACAAAGACATAAGGAAGTGATATCTAAAGGTATGTCATCTATTCCTTCTTTGGTAGTAAACTCAATGATTGTAAGTTAGGGAAAGCGTCATGTCATGTCTTGTTTTTTTCTAGATCCAGGTGGATCTAGGGAGATTATTTTATGTCTGCATTCACTGATTTATCCAATAACAAAATTGGTGACTCCACTGGGGATACGACTTGTTTGTGGTTTTTTGTTGGAAATTTTATTTTAGCCTACTTTTCTTCACTTTATTTCTGTCTTTGATTCTGTGGGGCATCCATTCAGACCCTCTGGATTTGGATGTTCACTTAGACCCTCTGTCCTCTTTCCAAATTTATTTTATTTATAAACACTTCTGCACTGTACCCATACACATGCTACAGAAACTCTTGATTTCCGCACCCTAACTATTTGTCCCAGTGCGTACTTTTTGTGACCTACTCACAACTAGCCTGCAGAAACCATTGATTTCTGCATTGTAACCTACTGCTAGGTTGTAGCGGCATCTGAAAAAGAAAGTACATTTCGTATCTTATATCATTCCAGAAAAATACCTTCTCCCTATTGTAAATAGAGTTCATTTAATGAAATATTACATCATTAATTTCTATTTTCATATTATTAGGTCAAGGTCTTACACAACATTGGTTTCATTCCTATCTCCCTCTTGAGTAAATAACAACCTTTAAAAACATTGCGAAATCTAAAACTCAATTAGTAACTTTTATTTTCTAGGGATATTTTACACCAACATTAGCTAGGCTAGAGCTTTGGAATAGGTTGTGAGACACAATCTCCAAAGCACAAAACACACAATAGAATCTTGTGATAGGGAGAGTTCAAATACATTTACAACATTTTGTCCTGGGAAGCCCTTCTCACACAAGGGTCAAACCTGAGGTTGCATTGAGACTGGCAGAGTTATTCACCTTGCTTTTTTGGTCTCAGTGTAGAGATTGTGCATATTATTGAGGTCACTTGAATGGTATACCCACAATGATGAGTGGAATCCTCTCAAGTTGATTTCGGGCTAGATACCCTGCCTTTGCGTGTGGATCGGACTGTCGATTGTTTCCCCAAGCATCATTGTTGTTCTTGGTAGCCTTAGTTGCCTATCTTCTTAGGGTCTTACGAGAGGTGACTGTAGAGGGGAAATTCTTCACGGTACCTGGAACTGACGTTGGCCAGACTCACTCGGGCTCCTTGGAGGGTATAGCCATGATTATGTATGGGAGCTTGCACCAGGGTGTAAGTCTGTTAAACAAGTCGTCAACGTAACTTTTCCACCCTCTTTATCCTAGCCTTTTCTTGTCTTGACTTTGCGACGTTGGATTTCATCACCAACTAGCGACTTCGAAATAAGAAGGTTTTGTTTGCTTCGTTTGATTCCTAGATTTTATTAGCGAGTGTTGTTTGTTTCCATAGTTGTCCATAGATGTTTTCCGTAAAATATTTGGTTCAACCAACATTGACCCTCCATGTTGTTCATGTAGGATGCAAGGACTACCCTCGAAAGATCTAGAAATTTCTCAACCCTTGCTTCCTAACCCACCGGAGGTCTCTCCTCAACAGAGTGAGGTCCAAGACAACATACCTTCACAAGTGGAAAGAACTAACTCTTTAGAAAGTTTATGAATTGTTTCCAATTCTCTAGATGCTTTCTGAATACCTCTTGGATATGAGAGATGTATTCTCTAAGTGAATTCATCCAGAGAACTTATTGTTGACACTTCTGGAATACCAAACGGACCTTTTACCATCCCTAAAAATGAGGATCCCTTTTGGACCACTGACATATTTTGAACCCCGAATACTGTGCGGGGCCTTTACGGCTCAGGGGCAGGTGTTGATATACCTGTCATCTTTGAACTTCCTGAGACATATGCTACCTACACGATACCTCTAGATCACTTTAGTAATACAACTTGCTATCTCTTCGTTGGTTCAAACACACAGTCAGTTGGTCCTAACTCGACCATTCCTCTCCAGATGGTCCATTCCACAATGGTCCCACACACTACGACTATTCCCATTAGGAATACGGTAGCTAGCCAAGCTCCCATTGGCACACCACTTTCATCTAGACCCATCCCGTCGCTTCCTCCTGGGTATAATGCTTTGAATACTTCTATCCCTATTCCTACCCAAGTTCCATCTAGAGATTCTGGAGTTTTTACTTCTCATGGGTACAATGTTTCTTCCAGTTTCATTCTGACACCTTCCTAGGTCCCCTCTGAAGGGTCTTATCCACCTTTTATGGGAGCATTTGGCCCAAGTGGCTCCACTCCAATTGGAGGCTCTACTCTATCATTCAATTTTGGTTATCATATTCATGTTGGAGGGAACTATAACTCTGGGGGGAAAACTCAATTTGGAGGTCAAACCCAAATTGGAACATAACCCCCACTTGGAGGAAAACCCCCGCTTGGATGTTATACCCAAACATATGGGAAGAACATACCAGGATCACTAGCCCAGTATTGGAACCTTCTCATCCAGGGAAATCCACAATCATCTGGGGGGAAATAACATCAATTTAGCTCTTTTATACCCCCTAGTTCGGTCTAGTTCTATCTTGGTTCTTCCAGTTCCATTTGGGGTTCGAACATTCATTCTAGTGTCCATTTCCAAGGGAACATCCCTAATTAGTAGAACTCTATGGGCCACATGCCTCCACATGCACGTCTGAATCTATTAGGAACTTCGCCTCACATGCATACTGCTTACAATCCTATTGATATACCAACATGACTCCCTCCCCGAAGTCACCAGTACCCTCACATAAATAAATAGTTTCTCTTTTTAGCCACTTTCGATCTACCCGACTTGTCTAGAATATTGAATGACCCTACCCTACATTCTCCCCATTGTCTCGTTATATCATCCAAGCTACCGTTCAAAATTCCCAAATTTGATGGTAAACCGGGAGAAGACCCAAACAACCATGTCATGACTTTTCACCTTTGGTGTTCGTCCAACTCTTTGATGGATGACTCCATTTGGTTATGACTCTTCCAATGAACTCTTATGGGTTCGGATGAAAAGTGGTATATAGAATTACCATGGGGATTCTTCACCAAATTTGATATCCTAGCCATGGCTTTCCTCACACATTAACGATTGCCCATCCACTATGAAACATGAACCAAGATTTTGAGTTCCTTTAAGAAAAATTTGGCCCCTCATATTTCTGATCACATCCATAAGTGGTGAAGAAGACAACGTTTGATCAAACTCAACCTTCCTGATCAGTTATTGGAAGAAAGGTTCACCAAATCATTCATGAATTAAATCTCTTGTGACATTTCCATGGGTGGAGTTGTCACTAAGGGACAAGCGATCAGTAGCGCTTAGTACCTAGATCTCATTTATTCACAAATGAGCATTCTTTACGACTTGCTCCCTGATGCTCCTCGCCCTTCTACTACCGCTTCCTCAACTACCCTTGTTTCTTATCATGCGATGGTGTGATTGGCACCTTCCATACTCAACCTCAATCTACGCAAACCTCTCATACCAATCCCAAATCTACTGCTTCTAATGTTCAAAGTGCTCCGACTCCTACTCCTTCCACTGACAAAACATCTGAGGTTAACTCTGTTCAATCTACCCCTAGCAGAAAAAATAAATCTAAAAAAGGAAATTGTAAGAATAAGGAGGATAAAAATAATCTGCAGTATGAGAAATCCAAAACACAACCTGCTGATGATAAGGATAAGTGCAAACCTCAATACCCCTACCTTATCTGTGGTGTTGATAACTACATGAAATATTGTCCAAGACATGTTGAGGTCATTAAGTTCCTTCAAGGGACCGCGAAACCTCCCACACCTGTCATTTTGTCCCAATTCTCAAAAGCAGGCCCAATTGGTCATTCACGACCAACCCTCTCCTTCCACCACTTCCTATGTCCTTATGTGTACTGGTGATTCAAAAAATAATGATGTTACACTTACTACTCGGGCCAAATATTACTCTCCCTCAAAGGAGAAAGTTGACGATATGCCACCTTCATTAGTTCAACTGCCTCCCTCGAATTCACCTCCCAATGGTCCTCTTCATCTCGAATGATTAGGTCTCCATACAGTTCTCCACCCTCCCCAAAAGGGCATTGTTTGGAAGTCTTCCTTTAATCATCATGTGTGTGTTGCTCAGAACTACAGTATTGTAGAAGACCTTGCGCAAGCACCCTCCCTGATGTCAGCTCTCAAATTCCTTCAAATTTGTATTACTCAACGGAAGGCAATGTTAAAGGCTATTGGTGGAATTGATCCTATAGATATGAATCTGGTAATTTTTTACCTGGAAGATCACATTCCAAGGCTACCCCCTTAGCTAGCATTTCAAATACAAGTTGTTGTTTAAAACAAGAACATATGTAGAACCGTTATTGACGAGGGTGCCTCGACGTGCATAATGTATGTTGCCTATTGGAAATCCATTGGCTCTCCTTCCCTAACTGAATCACACAATATGCTTAAGGCCTTCAATGTCTCTGGTTTTAAACCCTACGGTGTACTTTCCTCGTTATCGATTACGTTGGAAGGAAAATCGATCAATGTCGAGGTTGATTTCTTTGATGCACCTCTCAATTATAACCTCTTACTTGGCTGTAGCTGGATTGATTCTATGCGCGCAATTGTGTCTACCCTTTTCCATGTTGTACATTTTACACACCATGGAAAATTCATTATTCTAGACCGGATGGCCTTTTTCAACTTTGATTCCCGTACTAGCAACATACCCTTTATTTCAAAGACACCTCCTGGGTATGAGAATGTCGGTGTAGGTCACTAAAAGATTCAACTTTGATGGGTACATTCCCAATCTCGCCACCTAATATTTCACCTTCTTTGGTCGCCTCAATCAATATGATTTCCACCTCCATTCGTGTAACCCCCATGTCTTCTGACCTGTGGATAGTACCCGATCCTAGTTATTATCTTCGCTATGGAGAACAAATATCTTTAAGTCTGGTTGAATCCGCTTATCAAGCCATTCAATCAACAACCCCTTCTACTCCCTCTCTTGGTAATTCATCTCCCGATTTGTTCCACATCATCTTTCCTACAGATGAGATGATCATGTTTGTTATGTTTATGGAAGACACCCCTTGGGCTGATGGACATCATCATTCCATTATCTTCCTGGAACAACACACCTTAGAGAGTTACCAATGGATTTCGACTCTGTCGACCGTTGTTTTCATTTCCTATGTTCCTGAGTCTACACACGATGTGTTATATGAAGGGAACCTGAGTAACATTTCACCCACTATTCCTCTTGACATATCCATTAAACCTAGATTTGTTGAAAATGTTCACATTGGAGCCACATGTTCCAATGATGAAGTCATCACTTATTAAGCTATTTTTCAGGAATTTCAAGATGTTTTCGCTTGGATTTACGAAGAGATGTTGGGTATTGACCCTGATATCATTATACATGAAATTAAGACATATCCAGATGATAAACCCATTCGACAGATACTTCGCCCAATCCACCCTTGTAAGGCCACCGCTATCAAACTCGAAGTTGAAAAACTTCTCAAGGCTGGTTTTATCTATCCCGTGGCTTTAACTGATTAGGTATCCAATCTAGTTCTGATTAATAAAAAACAAGGCATGATCTGTGTATGTGTCAATTAGAGGGACATTAATAAATCTTGTCCCAAGGACAACTTTCCAACCCCCTTCGTTGACCAGATCGTCGACAATTACTCCAAGAGAAAAATATTCTCTTTAATGAACAGTTTCTCCGACTATAATTAGATCAACATCTTACCCGCGGATCAACACAAAAATTCTTTCATTTGTCCTTGAGGTACCTTCACCTACCGAAAACTACCTTTCGGTTTGAAGAACGCTAATGCGACTTTCCAATGTGCCATGTCTTATGATTTTCACGATATCAAGAATATCGTACAACCATATCTAGATGATCTACTGACCCATTCCATGTGCTGCCAAGATCACCCGGCCCATCTCTAAGCCATTTTTCTTCACTGTTGTTACTATCATATACGTTTAAACCCACACAAATGTGTTTTTGTGTGGAGTTCGATCAAATTATGGGTTTTATTGTGTCATTTCGTGGAATTAGGGTGGATCCTTTGAAGGTTGAGGCCATCCTTAATCTACCTCCTCCTTCTACATTACGCCAGCTCCAAAGTTTGCAAGGGAAGGAAGTTTTTTTGCGCCGATTCATTCCCAACTACATTGAGTTAACACTAGGATTTACTTGACTGTTGAAGAAGGGTTATGAATTCGTATGGGATGAGACTGCCAACAAAGCCTTTGAAGCTTTGAAACTTTCCCTAACACGATCACCACTACTTTTCCCACTAAATTATAGTAAAGACTATTTCCTCTATCTCACCGCTTCGGACTCTACCATTTCCATGGTCGCGTACATAAGATCTTTAGTCTTACTGGTTGAGTTTGGTGTTTGTTGTGTGAGTTTGGTTGTTTGTTGAGTCTTCTTGGGTCTCTTTCTTGACCATTAAATTCTTACAGAGTGATAGGAATCCTTCTTATTGTTGAATTTTTGGGCGGTATTCTTTATTATCATTTTTATTTACTAGTTGTCCTTACACATTAGTCTGAGTGTTTGCTTCTTGGTATCCTACTTGGCTTGTCTCTTTTTTATTACAGTAGGGTTTACATGTGAAGATGATATTCAGTCCTTGCATTTTCTTTTCTTTATATCAAAAATACAAAAACATTTTCTTATTTTTCATTATGGCATTTTCTCTTTTGATTACTTTCATTGATTTTGACACATGTGGAGAAATTACATTTCATTGAAATTGTAGAGATTGCATTGGAAAAGTTGTATTTATAAGCATACCATCTCTTTGAAATTCAAGACTAGTTCTTAGTAGTGTTTTTATATTTGCTTCTTTTATATGTTGAGTCGTAATAACATCATTTTCATGAGCACACCTCTTGAGTAAACATAAGCCATTAAAATTAAGGTTGATTAATTAAAATTGATTAGAAACAATTTTATTCTTTAAGGTAGACAAACAAGTATAGGACATAGGGCCTTGGAATAGGATTTTGTGAGTATAATTCTCCAAGGATATTAAACTAAATAGATGTGTCTCACTAGGGAGAGGTGAAACCCATTGTGTAATTAGTGACATCAGGAGGCTTCGCTCACACCAAAGTTAAGCACGAGGTCATGCAAAGTTGGTTGCAGAGATATCCCTCTAATACCTTCTTAGCATCAGAGACATTTCTGGGGTTCTATTCATGTTTGGGGGTCTTTCTAGTACCTTTACCTCCTTGAGAGGCGGTGCTTTCAAGATTTCAAGATTTGTTATCCTACCCATACAGTGAACCAGACTTACAACTATTCACCTGTGCAATGGTTATATTGTAGTGATTCTAGTTGCTTGACATAGGTAGCCACATAGGTTATTTGCATGGGTTATTCTGCAAATACCTTGAGTTAGGTAAGGGTCATACAACACACAACCTTTATGGAGGATTAACTCTCTGAGGGTATCTAACTGACTGCGATGTTAAGCCCACAAGGGCCCTTATAACTGATTATAATACCTCCAATATTTTGAAGGGAGTCTCAGGCCCCTCTTGGGCGATACATACCTTCTCTACTGAGGGAGGCCCCTTTTCAGCCACTATATCATTTTTGTGTGCATTGGCTTTTTTGCTTTACTTTGGTGTGCTCTCTGATTATTCGTTGGCTTTAGGATTTTCTATTGCATCGTGAGTTTTCATTGTTATGGTTAGTGAAGTCCCCATGAATCCCTCAGTTAGTGCTACCCATCCCATGATATTTTCTCATTCCATGGGGATGAATACTTTTATATTTCTGAGTGGTACGCCAAATCATGATACTCATCCAATAACTTGGGCCTCTAATCCCTTTTATTTTGGTATGTCATACATGTCTTCACACTTTCCATCCTTTGTCTCGTCATCTTATGTGAATCCTAGTTTTGGGTTTGGGGGCATGATGCCTGCCTTATTATACCTTTTCATTTGGTGGAATTCATATCCCTCAACCAACTCAAACGGTAGGAGGTTGTAATCTACCTTCCTCTAGAACCAATCCTAGCTTCTCTTTTTCTGGATCAAGTGCTCAAATGGGAGGTCCTTATACTTATTACATCCCTTCCATCTATCCTTCTTCCTCTATGTTGGTTCCTACAAACACTTTTCTCATGGCGTACCTCCTTCTATCCTCTATAGTTTCATCTAAGGGGAGTCATTTTTATAGTATGGGAAACCCCCTTCACGAATTTTCTTCATCTTGGGGAAACATATATCCTCACCTGAGTAACCCTTGTCATGTCGCTTTTTCTTCACAAGAGGCTTCCTCAATGACGATTCCCTTACAACCATTTATGCATCAGTTTGGAGGAGGATACCATCCTATCAGACAGGGCCATGGTGTATACCAGACCCCTTCTTGGCCCACAATCTCTCAAAACTAGTCTTTCCCAGGACCTTGGTCATTGATGTCGCAACCAACTGGTGTGAGTCATGTTGGAAGAACAAGTCCCATCACTACGAATCATACTGGCATTATATCACCAACCTATGCAATTCATGTTGAATACCAAAAACTAGTCGATGCATATCATGATGAGTGTTAATACCCTGATCTACATGGGAACACTTCTGAAATTTGGTGCTATGTTCCAACAACACATATGTGATATATGCACGCTACTAGAAAAGTGAAATTCTTGCAGCGCCATCATAAAACATCATATCACTTCCTAAAAATCCTCAAATTCTTTGCCAGATTTGTTTTCGGGCCATATCTAAATTTCTTATGTTATTGAATAATATTGTGGCTTGTTCCTGTAAAATAATAAGGATATATTGGCTTGTGAATCCAATCTCTATGTTATAGAGCACCCAAGCATACAACAGAGGACAAGAACACATATCAAGAACCAAGTAACAAGGCGCTAAGGATGAACCCACAAGGGACCAAAAGACAATGCACTGCACATAGAGAAGGTATGGAAACATTGATGTATATAAACATACTTATACTTATACATATAAAAGTATGTTTATACTTGTGAATATGGGACATATCCCATTGCATAAAAAGATGAAATCGCCACCTATTGCAACAAAAACACACAGAATGCTCGAGCCCGAGTCTAGTTGCCAAGCATTGAGGAAGCAAATGTTAAAAGAGAGTGCCCACGTGGAGCGCTAATAAAGAGAAACCCACCACTATTTCTTTTCCCCTATTTAATCATATCGTTCAACGACAAGAATACCCTCAACAACAAACAATGATAGGGTTTTAGATCCTTGAAATAATAAAGAATTGCAGCAATGAGCAAGATCATCGCAATGGGGTCCTCACTTTTGGATAAAGAGTCCATCTCTTCAAGTTCATTGTAAAATATTATGAAACAAAAACATTATAAGAAGGGTCTAAACTTCGTCGATCCTATACTTAAAATTTATTTCCAGAACATGGAAATACATTGTCAATGAAGGTTTTGATATTAAATTGCATGGACCATAAAATGAAGGTTTGTGAGAAGTTTGTCAAGGCGACTACCAGAAATTCCCTCACAAGATTTGCTTTATCCAAAAAGGAATTTTTGAACAGGAATTTACTTGTGGTATCCCTTGATAAGGCATGTAGTCTTTCATATGAATACCAACCATGTGGGACAATCATTGGCATTTCCAGCGATCAACAGATAGATTGTACAAAAAACAACAATGCTTGCAGGATGTAGTTTTGTTGAAGAGAGGAAATTGTCAGTAGAGTTGTTTGTTACATGTTACAGGTTACTTTATTCTAAGACATCACAAGAGGGAGAATGGACACTGTACTTCTCTTCTTGGAGACTCATTGTTTATCTTTTGTTTCTTCTTGGAAAAAGTCCATCAAGATAGGCGAGAAAAATTGAATGCCAACTTTGCATAGTTCGAGTCTTGTAGAGTTACACGAGGACATAGAAGAAGGCGTTCACTCCTCATTAATGATGGAGCATTGCCTTGGACTGTTGAAAATTCAAATAGTAAAGCAACTCCCATTAAGCGCTATATTGAGCTTGTTCTTTGTTATCTGGCTCAACATGAGGAAGATATTCTAGTAATGTAGCATTCAATTCCAAGTTTCCAGGAGAAGGAGTTGGACACTCAAGAGGTTTATTTCATATTTTGAGGTAGTCATTTAGCTGGTGGCAGTGGGATGGAATAGTATTTCAAGGCAAAGGATTGTTTCCAGTGTTAAAGGAAGAGTATCAACATTAAATAAAATCAGTTCAATATTTCTTGTCAAAAAATCAAGGATTTAGTTTATAGATAATATTTTATTCCAAAAAAGGCTTGCAACAACTTGCTCATTAGACTGTGTTATAAAATGATCTTGAGAGATATTTTAAATAGCCGGGGGGGGGGATGAAGGGGGACTTAGAATAGAAAATTTGATACATGAATGTAATCCTATGAGGACATGTTTTTCTAATATATTTCTTCCATTGGAGATCTATGAGGGTTGTTTAATCAACATGCCATTCTTATTTATTTCTCTTTTCTTCTACTTAGAAGATAAATGCAACTTTCGAAAATCAGAACTTTCCTATGATGGATAGATCTATGGCCACCTTTGATGGATAGATCTATGGCCAGCATAGATTCTTTTGTAACATTCCTTTTCTATCATTGATATTATTTAAGTTTTCTTTAAAAGTTCTTTAGAATGAAATAATCTTTCATTCTATGAACATTCAGCTTTATGTTTTCTTTGTCATCCTTCTATTTGTTATCACACACAACTCTTATTTGATAAACAACCTAAGTGCCTTCGATCTTTAGGATATGTTGACTCCATTCCCAGTGGAACAGTCTTTTGTACCTTTTCTCGCTCTTTCTCTCTTTCTCGTCATTTTGATCAATTTACCTAAACATGAACATATTTAAACACCTATATTCATTTTTTTCTAGGCTCACTTAATTTGTAGTCTGAGGGTGACTTCTAGAAATAACATTTTTGGTTTCATTTTCGGGGACTGAGCAATGAAGATATCTTCCCTGAGAAGAATGACAACGATCAGATCTGCTTCTTGATGGTGAACAAGAAGAGGACACATAATTGACTGCATATCTTTCACCATGGTGACTCCACTGTTTGAAGGTTCATAGGAAACTCCACAAAATCCAAGATGTCAACAGATGCTCGCATGGTAGCCATTGTGGCTGCAAAGTTTGTTCCATTCAATTTGTTGATATTGTTGGTTTCCCTAATGTTGTTCCCACTATATATGTATGGGGAGACTGTCTTCCATGGTTCAAAGAAGGCAGGGAAGATAATCCTTTTGATTATCTCATCAAGTTTCATGAGTGTATGGATCAACTAGATCTACATCACGAGGATGTCTAGAGGAATATGTTTATGTATTCATTGGAGGGTGACGCACGACAATGGTATCAATACTTTCCTTTTTCGAGCATATCCTATTTGAAAGAATTTCATATGGCATTTCATCATCGTTGTAAAGGGTATTTTTCCCAAGAACATCTTTTTTATAACTGTTGTGAGGAATTCCATTCATATATTCAACATATTAATTCTTATTATAGTGAGGACGGAGGAGAATGTACTTATGAGGATGTGGATGAGAAATCATTCATACGTGGAAATCTTTCTAGTTCTACTTCCCAAGAAGAATATCTTCTAGATATAGTTGATGATCGTAACATTGATTGCATAGTTGTAGATGCATTAGATCTTTCCCCTGATGTACCTGTTGTCCCAAATTTAGATGAAGGATACCAAACAGATGATGAAGAAATCATTGTTTCAAAATTGGCTCAAGAGGTATCATTTGATGAATCTATCATTGATCATGGTCAAGATAAAGTGTTACATGTGAAACATCATTTTCATGAAAATTTTGTTGCTTTGGGTTATATTGAAACATATGATGAATCGTTGGAGGTGAATCTAGAGATCGTTTTAGATTGTCATCATCATTCTTTGAAAAATACTTAGGGTTTTAACTTACCTATTTATGATGAGTATATTGATGAAACAAAAAAAATCTCTCAATTAATGGATATGAAATGTCTTAGCAGTAAAATTGTACTTAATGAATGTGAAGACAATTTGCATCAATTTACTGTATCAACAAGTGCAAAAATCTTTAGCAATCAACCTATATATGACAGCTATACATAAGAAGCTAAGGAAGGAAGCAATGGCAACATGAAGGAGTTTTATGGACAATTCACTAAGCCTTTTTCTTCACTGGTTGTAGCAGATTCATTTTTGGAAGTTGGCAAGCCTATATTTGATACTTATGTTTCAACATCCTCATCGGATATTGAGCAGGTTGGGATTGGCATTATTAAAGAATTCAGTTCTTCTTCTTTGTTTCCAACAAATTATGAGCATGAATTTGGTATCATTCAAGAAGTAAAGGTTTGTCATGAACAGCCCATTCAGTTCAAACAACGAGAAGAAGTATTTTCTTATGAGTTCTATGATCCCATCGCTACATATTTAGAGGATTTTCTCAGCTCAAAATTGATATTTACAAGTTGTAAGTATGAGCTGTTATATTATTGATTTTCATGCTTTCCATTCTTGTGTTTGATCAAAGATGGAAGACAGTTTCAATTGATTGATAAAAACATTGAATGGTTACAGTGGAAGTTTTCTTTCACCTAAAATTAATTTGGCATAGTTGTGTAGAATAGGACATACACATAAATAAGCTCCAAGATCGATCATTTGGTTGTCATATTATTTTCAGTTTGCAAATTTTCATAAATTGTGGTTTTCAAAGTGAGTTGTTGTGTAGTAGCTTAATAAGTTGGCTCCATAGCCCAAGGGAGACAGTCTTGGATTTTAGATTCGTTTTTCAGCATGTTCTTTTCAGTTGAACAGATGCAGTGGATAAAATAAAGGCACGTTGGTCTGTGAGTTCTTGATGCCTCACATGGAGAGCATCATCCCTAGAAGGACTCAGTGTTAATACCCTAATATAAAGGGGAAAATTTCTCAAATTTGGTGCTATGTTCTAGTAGCACATGTACAATACAAGGACTCTACTAGAAAAGTGACATTCTTGCAGTACCATCATAAAACATCATATCACTTCCTAAAAATTCTCGAATTCTGCGCTAGATTTTTTTTCGGGCCATATCTAGTTTGCTTATGTTATTGAATAATATTGTGGCTTGTTATTGTAAAAATAAAAAGGATATATTGGCATGTAAAGCCAATCTATATGTTATAGTGAACCCAAGCATACAATTGAGGATAAGCACACATATCAAGCATAGAGTAACAAGGCGCTGGAGACGCTGGTGTATATAAACATATAAAAGTAATATGGGATATATCCCATTGCATAAACCACCTATTGCAACAAAAACACACAGAATGCTCGAGCCCGAGTCCACTTGCCAAGCATTGAGGAAGACAATGTTAAAAGAGAATGCCCAGGTGGAGCGCTAATAAAGAGACACACACCATTGTTTCTTTTCCCCTATTTCATCATCTCGTTCAACGACAAGAGTGACAAACAGTGATAGGGTTTTAGTGCCTTGAGATAATAAGGAATTGTAGCAATGAGCAAGATCATCGCAATGGGCTCCTCACTTTTGGTTAAAGAGTCCATCTCTTCAAGTCCTTTATAAAATATTATGAAACAAAAATAGTATAAGAAGAGTCTAAATTCGTCGATCCTATACTTAAATTTTTTTTCCGGAACATGGAAAGACATTGTCAATGAAGGGTTTGATATTGAATTGCATGGACCATAAAATGAAGGTTTCTGATCAGTTTATCAAGGCGGCTACCAAAAATTCCCTCACAAGCTTTGCTTTATCCAAAAAGGAATTTTTGAACATGAATTTACTTGTGGTAGCCCATGATAAGGCATGTAGTATTTCCTATGAATACCAACCATGTGGGACAATTATTGGCATTTCCAACGATCAACAAATAGATTGTACAAAAAGAAACAATGCTTGCGGGATGCAGTTTTGTTGAAGAGAGGAAACTGTCAATAGAGTTGTTTGTTACATGTTGCAGGTTACTTTCTTCTAATACATCACAAGAGGGAGAATGGAAATTGTACTTCTCTTCTTGGAGACTCATTGCATATATTCCTTTTCTTCTTGGAAAAATTCCATCAAGATAGGCCAGAAAAATTGAATGCCAACTTTGCACAGTTCGAGTCTTGTAGAGTTACACGAGGACACAGAAGAAATCGTTCACTCCTCACTAATGATGGAGCATTGCCTTGAACTGTTGCAAATTAAAATAGTAAAGCAGCTCCCATTAAGCGTTATATTAATCTTGTTCTTTGTTATCTGGCTCAACATGAGGAAGATATTCCAACAATTTAGGATTCAGTTCCAGCAAGGAGTTGGACACTCGAGAGGTTTATTTCATATTTTGAGGCATTCGTTTAGCTGGTGGCATTCAGATGGAATATTATTTCAAGGAAGAGGATTGTTTCCAGTGTTAAAGGAAGAGTATCAACATTAAATCAAACCAGTTCCATATTTCTTGTCAAAAACTCAGGGATTTAGTTTATAGATAAGATTTTATTCCAAAAAAGGCTTGTAAGAGCTTTCTCATTAGACCGTGTCATAAAATGATCTTGAGAGATCTTTTAAAGAGGGGGGGGAAGGACCCGAAGGGGGACTTAGAAGAGAAAATTTGATACATGAATGTAAGCCTATGAGGGCATGTTTTTCTGATATATTTCTGCCATTTTTGATATATGAGGGTTGTTTAATCAGTATATCATTCTTATTTATTTCTCTTTTCTTTTATGCAGCTTTTGAAAACCAGAACTTTCCTTTGATGGATAGATCTACGGGAAGGAGAGATTTTGTTGTAACATGCCTTTTCTATCACTGATATTGTTTAAGTTTTCTTTACAATTTCTTTAGAATGAAAGAATCTTTCATTCTATGAACATTCCACTTTATGTTTTCTTTGCCATCCTTCTATCTGTTATCACACACAGCTCTTATCTGATGAACAGCCTAAGTGCCTTCGATCCTTAGGATATATTTATTCCATGCCCAAAGGAACATTATGTTGTACCTTTTCTTTCTCCTTCTATCTTTCTCGTCATTTTGATCAATTCACGTAAACATGAACAGATTTAGACACCTATATTCAAATGTTTCTAGGCTCACCTCAATTGCAGTCTGAGGGTGACTTCTAGAGATAACAATGGGGGCACAACTCTATTCAATGCTAGTCACACTGAACAAACATCACCAACCTCTTTTGTGTAAATGTGTTGAACCTGCACAGAATAGATCTAGCTAGAAAATACCACACACATTTGCAAAGAGAAATTGAGAAAGAAGAAGCAAGAGAGAAAGAATGGAAGAATTCTCATTACTGTAATGAATAATGAATAATTTACACATGATATACTCTGTATAACTCAATCAATTCACACTGGAGGAGAACCAATGCACCATAGTGGTGTTCTGGAGTGATCTGGACACACACCAAAAGTTACGGTAGTGAACTGCCACCTAGTCTAGTCTCTCAGTCAGTTACGCGAGTGAACTACCACCTAGTTGAGTTAACTAGTCAACCAGTCTTCAGTTAGCTGACTGAAACATAGTGTAGTGAGGAGTAGATCAAGGAATCAAGGGTAATGCGCCGATATTGAGATGAAACCAAGGCTAATGTGCATTATCATGGTGATGATCCCAATGTTGCATGGTGACAAAACCAATGTAGCATCTAGAATCAACTCAACTAGTCAAACTTAAGTGTCAATTGAAGAGAATATTCTTCAGGTGGAATATTCTCTCCTAAAATATAGGAGACTGGATAATGACTAATAATGACTAATAAACAAGGAAAAAACTTAGGAAAAAAAAATCCTAGGTATGTGTGAAGTAAATCCAACACCCCCCTGAACATTACTATGGTGAAAATAAAGAATGGGTCTCGAAAATGAGGCCATGTTAGGTACCCAAATACAAAAGATACACTGAAAATAATGTTAGGAAAGAGGGAAAACATCATGGGAAACCCTGCCC
>JZKD02S0473593.1:205886-232078 GCA_000966675.3 Picea glauca
CTTCAAGGTACAATGTATGTAAAATTAAGAGTTGACAGTTGCTAGGCAACTGTGTCCTTCACTCCAGGACGATTTTGCAGACAATGGAACTTTTGCTCAGTGAAGGTCTTGGTGAAGATGTTTGTCATATGTTCTGCTAAAGAGAACTGTAGGTCGATGATACCCTCTTTTAATAAGTCTCGGATGTATTTCATGTGGATATCGATGTTCTTCGTCCACTGCCTCTGAACTGGATCTTTGCAAAACTTCAGAGTGCTTTGGTTGTCGCACCATATGACGATCGACCGATGAAAATAAATGCCCAACTCAGTGAGAAAATGATGTAGCTCCATAGCCTGAATGGTTATGTTAACTACCCCTCTATACTCTACCTCCACTGAAGAAAGAGTAATAGCATCTTGCTTCTTGATCAACCAATAGATAGGCCAGGAACCAAGACTGAGTGAGTAACTAGATATGGACTTGCGATTAGTGCTATCATCAGCTAAGTCAGAATTAGTAAACCAGATGAGATATAATGCAAAGTTTGTTGCATAATGAATCCCAAATTTGATGGTTCCCATTACGTATCGAAGGATATGCTTTGCATCCTTCCAATGTAGCTCATGCGGCTCTTGCATGAACCTGGAAACTATGCCAACTGCATAGGAGAGGTATGGTATAGAGTGTGTGAGATACAACAAGCTCCCCACTAGTTGTTTGTACAATGTGTTGTCAACCAGTGGAGTGTCCCCGCCATCCTCAAGTTTGACTGCTGATAGGAAAGGAGTCAGAGAAAAATTGCATTCTATCATGTGAAATATCTCAAGGAGATCTTGTGCATACTTGGCCTGAGATAGTTTGATGCTTGATACATCCTGACTAATCTCGAGTCTAAGGAAGAAGTGTAGTGGACCCATGTCCGTCATCAAAAACCTGTCATGTCGAATCCTCTTGACTTCATCAATTGCTGAAGTCGAGTGACCGGTGATCAAAAAATCATCAACATATAGAACTAAGAGTAGAAGTGAATCATCCATCCTGATCATGTAGACATTCGGGTCTGATTTACAAAGTAAAATATTCTGTGACAATAGGTAGGAGTCCATATTGGCATACCATGCCCTCGAAGCCTGCTTAAGGCCATAAAGAGACTTCTTCAATCGACAGACCAAAGATGATTCTTGCATAAATCCTTGGGGCTACTCCATATATATCTCCTCAAAGAGATCACCATGAATACATGCATTCTTCACGTCCATCTGATGGACTTCTCATCCCTTAGTCTCTGCAATGGCAAGTGCCAAACGTATGGAATCCATCTTCGCTACTGGAGCGAAGGTCTCATCATAGTAAATTCCATGCACCTGTTGAAAGCCTTTGGAAACAAGCCTGGATTTGTATCTACTAATATGTCCATCTGCTACACTCTTGGTCCCATAAACCCATCTGCATATCAAAAATTTCCTTCCAGAAGGAAGGGGAACCAGATCCCAATTCTGGTTCTCGAGGAGGGAGTTGTACTCCTCCTGCATGGTGGATTTCCAAAAGGGATTTCCAACAGCCTCACCATAAGACTATGGATCTGAAGACTGAACCAATAAAATATTCCTGGAGAGAAATGGTTCAATGGTAGTGAGTTCAATAGGAGGCTCCTCGAAATCAAATTTATTCCTTCTAGTATCAGTTAGATCACCAACAAGATCCCTTGTACCCTGAAGAGTATTTCGTTCTCACTTGGGCCTCTGCTCTGGATTTGCATATGCATGTGGATTCTATGACTCTACATATGAATGTACTAACTCTATATTAGGATCATCTCAGTCCTGTGAATTAGAACTCTCGTCTAAAGAAGAGTCGACATGTGCATGCTCATCATCTCGAACATGTGGAAGAATGAAGGTGTTTGTATGTGGCCGCTGAGGTATATGTGAGACAGTTTCCTCGAATTGGACAATTCGCTCAATGATGAGTTGGTCCAAGGAAATATCAATAAGTCTGTATCCCTTCAAATTTTCTGGGTATCAAACAAATATACACTATGTGCTCTGTGGATCAAGTGCCTTACTCTTTTCAGAGGGAATACGGGTCCATGCACGTGAACCAAAAATACGAAAGTGGGTCACTTCTTGTTTGAAGCCACTCCAAGCCTGGTAGGGGATCTTATCCTTGACATATATATGGGGAGATCTTTTTTGGATGTAGGTTTCACAATTAAGTGCTTTAGCCTAGAGTCTCTATGGTAGTGACTTTACATGTAACATGCAAGATGCCATCTCTTTTAGAGATCTGATTTTCCACTTAACAACTCCATTTTGTTGCAGAGTATAGGGAACTATGTGTTGCAAATGAATCCTTGCCTCATGGAAAATATGTTGGATCTCATTATTGACATACTCTACCCCATTATCAGTTCAGAGAACTTTGATTTTCTTTTCGGACTGTGTCTCAACCAAGGATTTCAAATCTTTGAGGTGTTGAAAGACCTCGGATTTTTTCTTGAGAAAGTAAATCCATGTGAAACATGAGATATCATAAAAAAAAATGACAACAGACCTCGCTTTGTTGATATATGGATGCAAAAAACAACCCATGAGGTCACTATGGATCAGATCTAAAGGTGCAGAATCTCTCTGAGAATTTCCTTTGTCAAATTTCTCTTGTGGGTGTTTTCCAAGAACACATCCCTCGCATACGCCCTTGGAGAAATGGATGTCTGGTAGACCATCAACCAGTATTTTCTTGCTAAGATATTGCATAAATTTGAAATTCAAATTTCCAAACCTTTTGTTCCATATCATACTACTTTCATCAGCATGGGTAAGCAGTAAAGAAGAATCTGGTTCAATAAATTCATAAAATGTATACAATCTAGATTGATGATTTACCTCACTGATAGAAACCATGTAGTTGGTTTGCATGTCATAGATGTCCAATGCATTTTGTGTGAATATGAATTTATTTCTGGTGTCATAATTCATCATCTGATACACTGAGAGAAGGTTGACAAAGAGTTTGGGAATGTGTAGCACATTCTTGAAGCTTTTGTTGGTGAGTTCAATCCTTCCTTTTCCAGTGACTTCGACTGGAGAGTTGTCCCCCATCAGAATAGGAGGACCTTTGCATACATCCAATGAATAATATACTTATTTTTTGGCAGCCATGTGATGTGATTCTCCTGAATCTATGATCCAAGCACGTGAAGAGGAGTGTATCGAAACTAAGGCATGGCTAGAATTTCCTTTCCTGGGATTCTGATCTTCTGGATTCTTCTTCTTGGCACCCTCGGGGATGCGATCTCCAAGGTTGTTTTTCTAAAGTATTTGAGTCATTAGATGTATTTTTTTTTGCATGCATGCAAATTCTGGATGGAATCCTTTATGGCAGTATGAGCATTTCTCCCCTTTTCTTTTCTTTCCCCCTTTGGATTTGGAAGCATCGATGAAAGGTTTTGTGTACCCTTCCTTCTTCGGATGTGCATGAGATTTCCTTTTGTATTTATCTTTATATTTATGATATTGATTTCTTCCATCTTTCACATTAAGTGAATGTGCCTTTGGGCCTTTGATTTTTCCCATGTTGATGAGATTGGATTGGTCTTGTGTCAGAGATTCGATGAAGTCCTCAAGAGAAGGCATCTTCCAAGTGGCTCTAGAGGTGAATTCAATTGAATGAAATTTTGATAATAACACAAATAATTCAGTACCAAGTTTGGAGAGAATGGTGAGAACCATTTGTTTCTCCTCCTTAGATTTATCAACCCCACAAGCTTTGAGTTGCGACAATAAATCCTTGAATTTTGTAAAGAAATATTGGATATTGTCGAATATTTTTGGATCCAATGTGAGTAATTCCACCTCCATCATGTGCCCCCTCATATCATACTATTTTCCAAAGAGCCCTTCCAAGGTGTTCCAGGCTTCACTAGGGGTTTTACAGGAAGATATGTGAAAAAGGAGATCAGGAGAAATAAGACTACAAATTGTTCTGAATGCTTCATCCATTCGATTTAAGTACTTGGATTTTTGTATGGCTGATGTTGGTTCTATTTCTTTATTCAAGGTTAACCTATACAATCTTTTGGTTTGAATATGTATGACTATTTTCTCCTTACATGAAAAGTAATTGTAAGGTGTAAGAATGAATTCTTTTGGGAAATCCATGTTTCCGTTGTCTTCAATCTTTTGTACCTGAAAAGAAATCGGTCTAGCTTTTGCTTAGCAGTCTGTCGACTCTGATACCATTTAAATATTTTTAACCTACACAAAATAGATCTATATAGAAAATACCACACACATTTTCAGAGAGAAATTGAGAAATAAGAATCAAGAGAGAAAGAATGGAAGAATTCTCATTAACCATAATGAATAATGAATAATTTACATGTGATATACTCTATATAACTCAATAAATGCGCACTGGAGGAGAAACAATGCACCATATTGGTGTTCTGGAGTGATGTGAACACACACCAGTAGTTATAGGAGTGAAATTCCACCTAGTCTAGTCTCTCAAGAAGTTATGGGAGTGAACTCCCACCTAGATGAGTTAACTAGTCAACCAGTCTTTAGTTAACTGACTGAAACATAGTGTAGTGAGGAGTATATCAATTAATCAATGGTAATGCACCAACCTGGTGATGAAACCAAGGCTAATACAAATTATCATGGTGATGATCCCAATGTTTCATCATGACAAAACCAATGCAACATCTAGACTCAACTCAACTAGTCAAATTGAAGTGTCAACTGAAGAGAATATTCTCTAGGTGGAATATTCTCTCCTAAAATATAAGAGACTGGATAATGACTAATAATGACTAATAAAAAAGGAAAAAAATTAGCAAAAAGAAATCTTAGGTGTGTGTGAAGTAACTCCAACATGTTAGTCATGTTGGGGATTCATCACTAACCTCTACTAGTCATGTTGGGGATTCATCACCAACCTCTGCTAGTTATGTTGGAGATCAACTACCATCCACTACAAGTCATGTTGGGGGAATTCATATGATTGAGAAGCCTAGATGTATAGGATGTAACCCCAATTTCCTTTGTAGACTTTGCAAAGGAGGTCACCTAACTTGTTTTTTCCCTGCTACTATCGTGGTACAAGAATTGTCGTCCTTGTCTAATGACCCTTTGGGTTGTGAGTCGTCCTTGGTTTCCCAAAAATTGAATCCTTCTTTGGTTGAGACAGAAACTATGCCGATGCAATATTCGATCGACACCACTCTTTTTTGGGGGGTGATGCGTCTCTTGACCATGTTGTCTCGCATCTTTTCCAACCAACAGTCATGTCGATGCAATCTTTAGCTGACACCAATCTTCTTTTGGGGAGCAATGCATCTCTTGACCATGTTGTCCCGCATCCTATTCAACCAATGGTTGAAGAAGTGATCATGCTCAAGGATGATTTTAAGGATGGAAATTTATTTTAAAATGTAGAAAACTTGGCGAATATTACTAATCCTTCATATGCCAACTATAAATGTTTAGTGATATTTTTGTAAAAATATTCAAATTTCTAAGGATTTAATATAGTTTTTATAAAATTTTAGCGATTTTTAAGGTAAAATAATTTTATCCTATAGAATTTGGACGAATCATTTTTAAAATAGAGAATCTCATTTTTGGAAAAACCATGGAAAATTAGCCCATGAGCGAAATTTAACCCCTAAAATCATCCATGATCATGTTGATGCAATATTTGGTCGATCCCACTCTTCTCTTGGAGAGTGACAAGTCTAAGGAAGTGACATTGCCAATACAATATTTGGTCAATCCCACTCTTCCCTTGGGGGGTGATGCATCTTTCGACCATGTCCTTATAATTTCTAGTCTTGTAACTCATAAAAAAGGGAGCTTTCCACTCTCTCCAAGTAAACTCCCTCCAAGTCCTAGGATGTTTTCCTTTGATTGGAATGATCTTGTAGAGCCTTGGCTTCCTTCTCTGCAAGGATCCTCTACAAGAATTTTATCTTCCTTGGATTGGAAAGATTTGGGTTCTCCCAAGCCTATGTCAGCTACCAGTGAGTGGTTGGATTTCACCAGAAGTCCCGCATGGGAGCCTTGGCCTCCCCCATTATATGATGCTTAGAAAAACATCCTAGAGTCTTAGTTAATCTCTTTTCAAACTCCAAAAAATGAAAAGATTTTCAAGTGAAATTGTCTCTTTCACACTCATTAAATGGCTTTGAAAGGAAATATATTTGGTGTAAGTTTAGCCCTTTTTTGGACCAAGTAGACTACTTATGAAAAATGAATACTCTAGTCACCATTGGCTAGAAGAGTTCTCCTGAGTATTATTTTATACATTTTCAGGCCTAGGGGACTAAATCTACAAAAAAGGACATTCTTTGGTTGTAATCACATTCCATCATCATGCTTGCAGTATTGATCCTATTTCTAGTTCCCGCTTTCTCGTTATAGACTCTTACCTTAGAAATTTGCATCACCAACCAAGAAAATCATTTTTATACCCTTTGCAACTGGACACCCTATACCCTAAGAGGAAACATTCCCCTAAGTGTCCATGCCCTACATGCACTTCCTTTCATTAAGCATATGTATGTTCCACTGTTTGGAGCTAGTTTCTTACCCATGACACTCGTTTCCTCTCATGTATCATAACATTTATTTTCCTATGAAAAACAAAAAAGATGGGTGGGAAAAGAATATTATCTCATATCAGCAGCATTCTTTTCTCCTTTGAACATAGCACAAAATTTTGAGTCCATTTTCATCCAAAGTTTGGGTTTAGAATGACCTTAGGAATCTGAGATTGTTACTTAGATTTTAGTCCTCCAACTGGTTATTCTTCCAGTCCCTATGGAGAGTTTGTTGATGCCTCCTGCATCACGAAGTTTTATCATCAATTCTATGCTTCCTGAGTTATCTATATGTCTCATGCTCTTGTTCAAAGGAAGTCTATAATCCCATGTCAAACATTTGTCATAACTCTTGAATTTGCATGTCGACCATACCCCTCAGTGTGTCTCAGAGTCGCATGAATTTCTAGTCCTACCATGCACCCTAGTCCTACTTTCATTATGGGTAGGTAACCTTGAACCCGACAATTGACATCTTGTCATTGGTCATTGGTAGAGGGGTTTCCCTTGTGCTCGATGATAAGAAATCTATTCACACATTGGGATTCATGAAGTGTCTTGTATTCCATTATCCTTATTGGAGGTTTCCTCACCTTTGTCGACATTTTTTCTTATTGGATGTTATTTAGAGGATCTCTTTTGTGAACTACTTGCATTTGGCACATGCGAGAGATGCACAAGTTCGTTGGCTCGTGAACATCATATTCATTCAAGCTCTTCCTAATCATCAATATATTTCTTTGTACCTCATGACGACTGATGAGAGATGACCTAATGATCTCCTTTCAGTGGGTCTCCTTCCATCGACTTCAACTCATCTATTCTGGAAATGAGACCTTGAGTCCTATGAGTACCTAGAGGCTTGCAATCATCAAGGGCAGGTCCTCCCACCATAGACAGTTGGGAATACATAAATGTCTCTTTATCGATGGATTCTTGAAGTGTTTGACCTCAACACCCTTATTCACACTTGTAGAATGTACTTGGTGCCTTGATACCAACTTTCATTATCAATAGGTTATCTCGTGTTTGTTAATGGTATACCTTAATTACCAGTAATCAAACAAAGCCTCATTGTGTTCGACCTCAAATCCTCTATTCACATGATGTAGACGTCCACCTTCGGTGGATAGTGTAGAAGACCTCCAACTTATAGTAGCAGCATTCCTAATTTGTTGTTGTCTTTCATTAGACCAATACCTATATGACTTCAATGATCATGGGAGATCAAATTGTACTCCATTGTATACATATATCTTTAGATTGATTTTGAGACTGGATTCCACTATTCCTTGTTCATGACTATGATAGCCTATGGCACTTTGTATTGCCTATTCATGGCCATGAGAAACTATTTGATATATTTCCACATGGATCTGCAGTGTAATTCAGATTGGAAGCCATGTGTACAAAGTCATTATGGATTGTAATATTCTCATGAGTAACTATCACTTCCACTTCTGGGAATTATAATTTTTCATCCATCGTGGATACTCCTCTAACCTCACACATAAGGGGGCATCAGTTACAACAAGTTTTTCCTCACCCCATGCAAATTGCTTGAATAGCCTTTCCATTTCCCTATGTAGACTTGAAGTCTCCTTTTGTACCTTCTAGATACAAAAAAGAACATTTTTCCACATATACACACCCTATCATTTAGACAACAAGTGTATACACATGTTTCTCCACTACAACACATGTACATCAATTTTGGTGCTCAAAATTAAAAATTATGTCGGGATTCCATGCCATGTCATGAGATCCATGATCCTTGACCTTCCATATATTGGAAAGACTTCAAATCAGTCATTCAGTTCCATTTGAAGGCTATAAATTGATCCATATCCAAGCCTTGAAGAGATTCAACAATTCAAATTTGAGAGCAAAGACACTCTAGAGAAATGTCACTTCATATTAGGTTTGCATTCATTTATCCTTGAAAGTATAAACTCCTTGTTCAATCCCCAAGCTCTTCCTTATTTGTGATGGAGAACCTCACTGTCTCCTTTATATGAGATTACCTTTGGTGGAGGATTGAATTGGTGGAGGACCAACTAGAGGGACTTAGTTTCTCAGTTCCGATATGTGTCATCATAGAAGTTTGTCACCTATATACTTTTGTTGACTATTTTAATAGAAATACTCTTTTCTCATCCAATTAATATCTTGCAAATATTTGAATTATTATTCCATGGGCATATTTTTCATGTATTTTAATGGATTATGCTAATATATATGCTAACACTAAATATTGTCTCCATATACTTGCGTATATTGGTTTTTGAGGAAACGTTGTAGGTATAAAGCTTTGAATTGCTTGCTCAACGATGGTCTTCATCAAACGTCTGGACGAGGTAGGCTCTTGGCCTTGCCTTGTTATCATTTCATCTATATATCATATCTAGTATTAGAGTTTATTCCTATGTGTCATTCCATCTGTTGTGGTTTACCCCATGCCATAGAGAGATTTTCCTTGTAACAGTTCTAACATGTCCAATCCTACCTACAATGCAGTTCTAAGGGTCTTTACTTGAAGCTCAATGAGAAGCACAACATGCTTACCATACACAAGTTCATAAGGAGTGAATCATGTGGTGTTCTACCAAGTGGTGTGGTATTCCCATAGAGCTTCTTGAAGTCTATTGGCCCAATACTTGCAATGAATGTGAACAGTCTTGGTTCAAGTCTATTAGTGACTTCCACTTTCTCATTATCTTGCATATGATATGGTGTAGATGTCTTGAGATGCATTTGATACTACTTTGTGATGGCCTATATGGGTTTGGAAGTAAACTGGGTTCCCTAATTTGTAACAATTTCTCTTGGTACACCAAATCAAATAAAGATACCCTCATATAGAAATTGTAGTAACATTTCAGTATTTTCACAACCTTACATTTTTACTATAGTTATACTTGGAATAGATAGATAATATAATGGATAAATATAGAGAGATGGATTTAAGGAGTTTCATTTTCATAGATGTCTCAGCTGTCTATGGTCACTATGTATGTCTCTCCCATCATGATTATCCTATTCTTATTTTCTATATGAAACCAATGTTATTATTACTCTTATGGTAGTTAGCAGATTCATCTAAGAGGATCAAGGATTTTCATTTTTGTAGATTGGGATATGGATCCACTTGAGATACATTTCTAGTTCAAGAGTACTAGAGGAACCAATTGAGATCTATTTTTGGATTTCAAAAACATCAAGTCTATGAATCTTCCCAAAAACATTTTTTTCTAGGACAAAAATCATAACAAAAAAAAAGGCATTGTGTTGGAACCTAAACCCATAAATACAAATTTTTTAGGAGAGTAAATTTCTAAGTTTGTGAGAGTAATTTGGAGCAAAAAAAATTGGAAATTTCAATTTTCTATGTTTCCAGTTTATAGTTTTTTTGACAAGTATATTTTTGTATATGTTGTTTTACCATATCCAAATCCCAAATTTTCAAAAAAAAATTTTAGGATGTGTATCCAGATCTATATCTGTTTCTTGAGAGAGATATATTTAAGAAGGTTCATTTGCATATATGTATCAGTTTTCTATGGTCAGTATGTATGTCTCTCCCATCATGATTATCCTATTCTTCTTTTATGTATCAAATCAATGTTATTCTAACTCTTCTGATAGTTGGAATATCTATCTAAGAGGATCAAGGATTCATATTTCTGCAAATCAAGGTATTGATCCACTTAGGAAACATTTCTAGTTCAAGGGTGCCAAAGGAACCACTTGAGACCTCTTTATGGCTTTCCCAAACACCAAGTATGTGAATCTTCGCCAAAACAATTTTTTATAACACAAAAAACACAATTAAAAAAAGGGCACTGTGTGGGTCTTGTTAACCCTTCTCACCTAGGGTTGGCTAGATGATATCATGTCTCATGGCATGTAATGAAGAAAGTGATATTGATGATCACGATGATCAACATGCCTCACAAAGATCATGCCAGCAACCCCCAGATGCCTCTTCCTCACCAATACAAATCATCACACTCAATCAACAAGGATAATTGGGAGATGGTGGCCCGACACATTATAAGGTACACTAGTGCTTGTTTAATATAAAGTGTCATATTCAATGTATTGGTAATTTTAGTAATTATCATAGGTTGAAATTGGATAATGATCATGAGCCCATAAGTTATGCATTTTTCCTTGTTTCACCTTGGTGTCCATCCTGGGAATCCTAGTCTTGTGAGGGGTAGCGTACCATTCCCAATCATACTTACCACTTTTCCATCCTTGATCCTTCCATTCTCCAACCTCTTGGGTAATTTGGTTACATGTACACCAAAAATGAATGTAAATCATTCTCTTATGAGAAGAATGGGATAAAGGCCAAGAGGCATCTTGTAGTTGGTAGAAAAAATAAAGTAATGGGATAAATAGTATAGTTAAAATACACGAGTCCACAATTGAGCTCTACCCCCTCATTAGTGGCAATTGACCCTAGTCCTAATGTAAATAAATGCATTCATCTATAAAAAAGGAATTGAATGTATCATGAATAACAATAGAGGAAGTGTTATGATTGGAACCATTTTAAGGGGATTCACAAATCTTATAAAAAAGTAAAGGAAAAATGCAAATGAAGGGGTTCAAAATGAAAAAAGCATCGAGGAAAATGTAACTCAATATCCAAGCACATCCTCCACAAAGGCATTCATGGATGTGAGTCCATAAATTGTCTTTCTTGTTAATGACCCCATGACCGCCTCACCTTCATTACATATCCCCGATGGGTTCTTCTAGTAAATATCTCTCTACTTGGGTATTGGTACACCTAATAGGTTCCTTTGATGCCCCTCCCATACCTAAACTTGCCAAAATTGCATAAACTCTTAGGATTGTGTGAAGTTTGAGGGGGATACCCAATGAGAGTTGTTCATTTGGATTTTGTATTACCTAATGACCTACTTTATATGCTTCTTAGGATTATTGTAGCTTGTGATTGTTGTTTTTACTTTTTTCCATGGTTTAGATTGACTTGAGTGCACCTAACATGGTATTTGTAAAACGTTTTGGCGCTTTCACCATATGAAATTGTGCACTTTGTATAGGATACAATATGTGTGATGTAGACCATTGGGTCACCTAATGATTGACCCCCTTCAAATGCATCCTATTACACCTCCTGTACCTTGGACGATGGAGATATGAGCCCTCATTTGACCTTATTCAAATTTTGATGGAGAATATTTCACTTGATTATTCCTAAATATTGCCCAGAGAGGTGATGCATGATCATTCCACCTTGAACATTGTCCTTCTCACCCTTGGTATTGGGCTATTGATGATGACATCATATCCTAGGGTTTGGTGATGATGTTGGTGATTGCTTTCCATTAGAAACCACTTGATGGCTTTGATATGTGACATGGAACTTGATGAGGATATTCCACTTTTATTGCACCATTTGACTATGACATGTGGCCTTCGAAGTCTCTCTTCACCCTTTGGGATCTTGACGTTGTTACACATTATTTTGGTCACCCTGATGATGATTCTACAAATATGTGTTCAGGCTCCCAGAAGGATCTTTTGCATCAAAAAAATGATTGATTTCTTCCTCTACAAGGCATGTTTTTAGAATGGTGTTGCAGGCTAATAGTAGTACATAGTGCGGAAATCCTTGATTTACGCAAGCTGCTCTATACTTGGCTCGTGAGGTTTCTGCAGGCTGCTATATAGGTAGTGTGCAGCGGCATTTGAAGATAAAGAAAGGAAGAAGTTCACGAAGGTTCTAGATGGAGGATCTTCTAGAATGTGAGGTGGATTTCGTATGATTGTGATCCTACTGGCTTCTCCGATTTGGTGGGATCATCCTCATCTCTTTAACCACTTCTTCTTCTTCTATATAATGATGGGTTTCTCATGGAAAAGGTTAAGCAAGATTGAGCAAAGAATTGTTGAAACAATAGGCTGAATACTATGTGAAGAATCTTGTTGCAATTGATGCTTGAGATCTCCATTTGTCCATCAAGATTTTTTGGACCATCTTCATACAAATTCAGAGCAAGTGCATGTGTGTGTTGTAACAAAGGACCACTAAAAGGAAACTTACGACATCAAGGCAGTTTGGTTGTATCTTCCACTTTTACTTAATATAATACAGTGACATGTTTGTTTCCCATAAAATCATTAGAATTTTATTACATGACTCCTTGATCACATGTTTAGGTTTTCATTGAATCTACTATTGTTTCTTTCACTTTGGTTGGTTTGTGTCATTGTAGATTTGATCTCACAAGAGCACCGAAGCTAAGCAGGGACAACAAAGACATAAGGAAGTAATATCTAAAGGTATGTCATCTATTCCTTCTTTGGTAGTAAACTCAATGATTGTAACTTATGGAAAGCGTCATGTCATGTCTTGTGTTTTTCTAGATCCAGGTGGATCTAGGGAGATTATTTTATCTCTGCATTCACCGATTTATCCAATAACAAAATTGGCGACTCCACTGGGGATACGAATTGTTTATGGTTTTTTGTTGGCAATTTTCTTTTAGCTTACTTTTCTTCACTTTATTTCTGTCTCTGATTCTGTGGGGCATCCATTCAAACCCTCTGGATTTGGATGTTCACTTAGACCCTCTGTCCTCTTTCTAAATTTCTTTCATTTATAGACACTTCCGCACTGTACCCATACACATCCTACGAAAACTCTTGATTTCTGCACCCTAACTATTTGTCCCAGTGCGTACTTTCTGCGACCTACTCACAACTAGCCTGCATAAACCATTGATTTCCGCATTGTAACCTACTGCTAGGTTGTGGCGGCGTCTGTAAATTCTTTTGGTTTGGGTCCTGTCATATTTTTATGCCCATTTTTTCTTTAGCCAGTTGGGAGGAGCTTTTAATGCTGGTATTTCACTAATTTCTGAGTTTGAAACTTGTTGTCGATTGGTTTTCGGATATCGAACACCTTTCTTAGTCATTTTTTCAGTTTTCCCTTTTGACTTTTATCAACAAGGATATAATCTCTGATTTCGCATCTGTGTACTTGATTGATTAAAAGTCTTTTGATTGGATTCACAGTTTTGGATTGATTACATTTTCTGGATTTCTTGATGATTGGAAACTCATTTTTCATTTGCATTTGGTGAAACACTTTCTTGTCATTTTTACTTTTATCTTCATTGAAAGTTTGACTTGGGTGCTTGTTGAGTGTATATATTTTCTTTGATTACTTGTCATTTATTCATGATACCCTTGATCTGGTTTTAGAAAGGAAGAATTTAAAGTCATTTTTTTTTTTAGTAATCATATATAAGAAATTTTTTTTCATTCAAAAAAATTTAGAAGAGAAAATTGAGAAATTTCATTGTTTATGGTTGTTTGCAATTGTGTTCATTCATGAAAAAGAAAGAACATTTCGTATCTTATATCATTCCGGAAAAATACCTTCTCCCTGTTGTAAATAGAGTTCATTTAATGAAAGATTACATCATTAATTTATATTTTCATATTATTGGGTCAAGGTATTACACAACATTGGTTTCATTCCCATCTCCCTCTTGAGTAAATAACAACCTCTAAAAACATTGCGAAATCTAAAACTCAATTACTAACTTTTATTTTCTAGGGATTTTTTACACCAACATTAGCTAGGCTAGAGCTTTGGAATAGGTTGTGAGACACAATCTCCAAAGCACAAAACACACAATAGAATCTTGTGATAGGGAGTGTTCAAATACATTTACAACATTTTGTCCAGGGAATTCCTTCTCACACAAGGGTCAAACCTGAGGTTGCATTGAGACTGACAGAGTTACTCACCCTACTTTGTTGATCTCGGTGTAGAGATTGCGCATATTATCGAGGTCGCTTGAATGGTATACCCAAAATGATGAGTGGAATCCTCTCAAGTTGATTTCGGGCTAGATACCCTGCCTTTGTGTGTGGATCAGACTATTGATTGTTTCCCCAAGCATCACTGTTGTTCTTGGTAGCCTTAGTTTCCTATATTCTCAGGGTCTTACACGAGGTGACTGTAGAGGGGGAAGTCTTCACGGTACCTGGAATTGACATTGGCCAGACTCACTCGGACTCCTTGGAGGGTATACCCATGATTATGTCTGGGAGCTTGTACCAAGGTGTAAGTCTATTAGAAAGGTCATCAACATAACTTTTCCACGCTCTTTATCCTAGCCCCTTCTTGTCTTGACTTCACGACGTTGGATTTCATCACCAACTAGTGACTTCAAAATAAGAAGGTTTTGTTTTCTTCATTTGATTCCTAGATTTTATTAGCGAGTGTTGTTTGTTTCCATAGTTGGCCATAGATGTTTTCCATAAAATATTTGGTTCAGCCAACATTGACCCTCCACGTTGTTCATGTAGGATGTAAGGACTACCCCCAGAAGATCTAGAAGTTTCTCAACCCTTGCTTCCTAACCCACCGGAGGGCTCTCCTCAATAGAGTGAGTTCCAGGAAAACATACCTTCACAAGTGGAAAGAACTGACTCTTTAGAAAATTTATGAATTGTTTCCAATTCTCTAGATGCTTTCTGAATACCTCCTGGATACGAGAGACGTATTCTCCGAGTGAATTCATCGGGAGAACTTGTTGTTGACACTTCTGAAATACCAACCGAACCTCTTACCATCCCTGAAAATGAGGATCCCTTTTGGACCACTGACATATTTTGAACCCCGACTACTGTGCGGGGCCTTTACGACTCAAGGGCAGGTGTTGATACACCTGTCATCTCTGAACTTCCCGAGACATATGCTACCTACATGATACCTCTAGATCACTTTAATAATACAACTTGCTATCTCTTCATTGGTTCAAACACACAGTCAATTGGTCCCAACTCGACCATTCCTCTCCAGATGGCCCATTCCACAATGGTCCCACACACTACGACTATTCCCACTGGGAATACAGTAGCTAGCCAAGCTCCCATTGGCACACCACTTTCATCTAGACCCATCCTGTCGCTTCCTCCTAGCTATAATGCTTTGAATACTTCTATCCCTATTCCTACCTAGGTTCCATCCGGAGCTTCTGGAGTTTTTACTTCTCATGGGTACAATGTTGCTTCCGATTTCATTCTGACACCTTCCTAGGTCCCCTCTGAAGGGTCTTATCCGCCTTTTATGGGAGGATTTGGCCCAAGGGGATCCACTCCAATTGGAGGCTCCACTATGTCATTCACTTCTAGTTATCAGATTCATGTTGGAGGGAACTATAACACTGGGGGGAAAACTCAATTTGGAGGTCAAACCCAAATTGGAACATAACCCCCACTTGGAGGACAACCCCCGCTTGGAGGTTATACGCCAACCTATGGGAAGAACATACTAGGATCACTAGCCTAGTATTGGAACCTTCTCATCTAGGGAAATCCACAATCATCTGGGGGGAAATAACCTCAATTTATCTCTTTTATACCCCCTAGTTCGGTCCAATCTTATCTCGGTTCTTCCAATTCCATTTGGGTTCGAACATTCATTCTAGTGTCCCTTTCCAAGGGAACATCCCTAATCAGTAGAACCCTATGGTCCACATGCCTCCACATGCACGTCTGAATCGATTAGGAACTTCGCCTCACATGCAGACTGCTTACAGTCCTACTGGTATACAAACATGACTCCCTCCCCAAAGTCACCAGTACCCTCACATGAATAGACAGTTTCCCTTTTTAGCCACTTTGGATCTACCTGACTTGTCTAGAATCTTGAATGACCCTATCCTACATTCTCCCCATTGTCTCGTTATACCGGCCAAGCTACCATTCAAAATTCCCAAATTTGATGGTAAACCGGGAGAAGACCCAAACAACCATGTCATGACTTTTCACCTTTGGTGTTCGTCCAACTCTTTGATGGATGATTCCATCGGTTATGACTCTTCCAATGAACTCTTATAGGTTCGGATGAAAAGTGGTATATAGAATTACCATGAGGATTCTTCACCAACTTTAATATCCTAGCCATGGCTTTCCTCACACATTAACGATTGCCCATCCGCTATAAAACATGAACCAAGATTTTGAGTTCCTTTAAGCAAAATTCGGCCACTCATATTTCCGATCACATCCATAAGTGGTGAAGAAGAAGACGTTTTATCAAACTCAACCTTCCTAATCAATTATTGGCAGAATGGTTCACCAAATCATTCATGAATGAAATCTCTCATGAGATTTGCATGGGTGGAGTTGTTGTTGAGAAACATGCAATCAGTAGCGCTTAGTACCTAGATCTCTTTTATTCGCAAACGAGCATTCTTTACTACTTGCTCTCTGATGCTCCTCACCCTTCTACTACCGCTACCTCAACTACCCATGTTGCTTATCATGCGATGGTGTGATTGGAACCTTCCATGCTCAACCTCAATCTATGCAAACCTCTCATACCAATCCCAAATCTACTGCTTCTAATGTTCAAAGTGCTCCGACTCCTAATCCTTCCACCGGCAAAATGTCTGAGGTTAACTCCATCCAATCTACCCCTAGCAGAAAAAATAAATCTAAAAAAGGAAAGGGTAAGAATAAGGAGGATAAAAATAATCTGTAGTCTGAGAAATCCAAAACACAACCTGTTGATGATAAGGATAAGCAAAAACCTCGATACCCATGCCTTATCTATGGTGTTGATCACTACACAAAATATTGTCCAGGACATGTCGAGGTTACTAAGCTCCTTCAAGGGACCGCAAAACCTCCCACACCTGTCGTTTTCCTTCCCTTCTCAATAGCAGGCCCAATTGGTCATTCACGACCAACCCTCTCCTTCCACCACTTCCTATGTCCTTATGTGTACTGGTGATTCAAAAAATAATGATGTTACATTTACTACTTGGGCCAAATATTACTCTCCCTCAAAGGAGAAAGTTGACGATATACCACCTTCATTGGTTCAACCACCTCCCTCGACTTCACCTCCCAATGGTCCTCTTCATCTCAAATGACTGGGTCTCGATACAGTTCTCCACCCTCCCCCAAAGGGCGTTGTTCGAAAGTCTTCCTTTAATCATCATGTGTGTGTTGCTTAGAATTACATTATTGTAGAAGACCTTGCGCAAGCACCCTCCCCGATGTCAGCTCTCGAATTCCTTCAAAGTTGTATTGCTCAACAAAAGGCAATGTTAAAGGCTATTGGTGGAATTGATCCTATAGATATGAATCTGGTAATTTTTTACCTGGAAGATCACATTCCAAGGCTACCCCCTCAACTAACATTTCAAATACAAGTTGTTGTCAAAAACAAGAACATCTGTAGAACTGTTATTGACGAGGGTGCCTTGACGTGCGTAATGTATGTTGCTTGTTGGAAATCCATTGGCTCTCCTCCCCTAACTGAATCACACAACACACTTAAGGCCTTCAATGTCTCTAGTTTTAAACCCTATAGTGTACTTCCTTCATTGTCTATTACATTGGAAGGAAAATTGGTCAATGTCAAGGTTGAGTTCTTTGATGCACCTCTCAATTATAACCTCTTACTTGGCCGTAATTGGATTGATTCTATGAGCACAATTGTGTCTACCCTTTTCCATGTTGTATGTTTTCCACACCATGGAAAATTCATTACCATAGACCAGATGGCCTTTTTCAACTCTGATTCCCATACTAGCAACGTACCCTTTATTTTGAAGACACCTCCTGGGTATGAGAATGTCGGTGTGGGTCTACTAAAAGATTCAACTTTGATGGGTACATTCCCAATCCCACCACCCAATATTTCACCTCCTTTGGTCGCCTCGATCAATATGATTTCCACCTCCATTCGTGTAACCCCCATGTCTTCTGACCCATGGATAGTACCCGATCCTGGTTATTATCTCTGCTATGGCAAACAAATGTCTTTAAGTCTGGTTGAATCCGCTTATCAAGCCATTCAATCAACAACCCCTACTACTCCCTCTCTTGGTAATTCATCTCCTGATCCATTCCACGTCATCTTTCCTACGAATGAGATGATCATGTTTGTTATGTTTATGGAAGACACCCCCTGGGATGATGATCATCATCGTTCCATTCTCTTCCTGGAACAACACACCTTAGAGAGTTACCAACGAATTTCTACTCTGTTGATCATTGCTTTCATTTCCTATGTTCCCGAGTCTACACACGATGTGTTATATGAAGGGAACCTGAGTAACATTTCACCCACTATTCCTCTCGACATATCCATTAAACCTAGATTTTTTGAAAATGTTCACAGGAGCCGCATGTTCCAATGATGAAGTTGTCACTTATAAAGCTATTTTTTAGGAATTTCATGTCGTTTTCGCTTGGAGTTACGAAGAGATGTTGGGTATTGACCCTGATATCATTATACATGAAATTAAGACATATCTGGATGATAAACCCGTTCGAAAAATACTTCGCCCAGTCCACCCCCGTAAGGCTGCCGCTATCAAACTCGAAGTTGAAAAACTTCTCAAGGCTGGTTTTATCTATCCCGTGGCTTTAATTGATTGGGTATCGAATCTAGTTCCCGTTAATAAAAAAAAAGGCACAATCTGTGTATGCGTCAATTATAGGGACATTAATAAAGCTTGTCCCAAGGACAACTTTCCAACCCCCTTTGTTGACCAGATCATCGACAATTGCTCTAGGAGCAAAATCTTCTCTTTAATGAACAATTTCTCCAGTTATAATCAAATCAACATCTTACCTGTGGATCAACACAAAAACTCTTTCATTTGTCCTTGAGGTACCTTCACCTACCAGAAAATACCTTTCGGTTTGAAGAATGCTAGTGTGACTTTCCAATGTGCCATGTCTTATGATTTTCACGATATCAAGAATATCGTACAACCATATCTAGATGATCTACTAACCCATTCCATGTGCCGCCAAGATCACCCAGCCGATCTCTGAGCCATTTTTATTTGTTGTTGTTACTATCGTATATGTTTAAACCCACACAAATGTGTTTTTGTGTGGAGTTCGATCAAATTATGGGTTTTATTGTGTCATTTCATGGAATTAGGGTGGATCCTTTGAAGGTCGAGGCCATCCTTAATATACCTGCTCCTTCTACATTACGTCATCTCCAAAGTTTTCAAGGGAAGGAAAAAAAATTCACCGATTCATTCCCAACTATGCTAAGTTAACGCTAGGATTTACTTGATTGTTGAACAAGGGTTATGAATTCGTATGGGATGATACTGCCAGCAAATCCTTCAAAGCTTTGAAACTTTCCCTAACACGAACACCATTACTTTTCCCACCAGATTATAGTTGAGACTATTTCCTCTATCTCTCCACTTTGGACTTTACCATTTCCATGGTTTTATTCCAAGACGATGATTCGCACAAAGAAAATGTAATTTATTATTTGAGTCGGAGTTTCACGACTACTGAGGCCAAATACCTACATGTGGAAAAAATGGCTTTGGCAGTTGTTCAAGATGTCCAACGTTTTTGTCACTATATTCTATTACGCAAGACCACTCTTATTTCTGATAGCAACCCTATACAACATATCCTTATACGCCAATTTCTAGGGGGCAAGTACTCCAAATGGATAGTGATTCTCCAGGAGTTCGACTTAGAGTTTGAACTCACTAAGTATAAGAAATCTTTGGTATTTGTTGAATTGATATGTGACCTTCACTCCGCTGAGACAAAAAATGTGGTAGAGGATTCCTTACCTAATGAATCCCTTTTTCTGATCAGTTCTGATGGCGCTTGGTATGGAGATATTATCATTTATCTCCAGACTCAAACTTTTCAGCCTGTCCTGTCTAGTATAGACTGTCATCGCATACAGTATCAAGTTCGTCAATACATAATTCTCGGTGATACTCTCTATCGTCGTTGTGTTGACTCTATTTTCTGATGTTGTCTCACCTTTGATGAGGCTGATAAATCTTTGAATGACTGCCACTCTGGAGCATGTGGTGGTCATATGTCTAGGTATGCCACTACCCAAAAGATCTTATGAGAAGGGTACTTTTGGCCTTATTTGTTTAAAGATTGTATGACTGTCATCCAGAAGTGTCATGCTTATCAAATGTACAACAACAAGATAATATCTCATCCCGTTCCTTTACACCTTGTAGTTTCCATTGGAACTTTCGCAAACTGGGGCATTGATTTCATGACATGTAACCCTCACTCAGTTGGGGTGCATGGATACATCATTGTAGCCATGGATTATTTCATGAAATGGGCCGAGGCGATTCCTACATTCGATAATACTGAAAAAACTACAACCATATTCATATTCAATCATATCATCATGTGATTTGGAATCCCGCAAGCTATCGTCATGGCTCATGGTAGCCATTTTCAAAATTTCATGATGTCTGAGTTTACCAAAAAGTTGGTTCTTCATCATGAAAACTCAAGCCCCTACTATCCACAAGCCAATGGCCAAGTTGAAGCGATAAACAAGGTTCTTATCACTATGCTTTGACGGATAATAGGAATTCACAAGACAAGTTGGCACACGATGTTGTTTTCAGCATTATGGGCCTATCAGACATTTGTGAAGTCTGCCATGGTATTTATGCCTTTTTAGTTCGTGTATGGTATCGAAGTTGTCCTGCTGATTGAATGTGAGATCACATCTTTGAATCTAGCCATTGAACTTCTCCCAAACACCTCTATTGAGGAAGAACTTATATTGTATCTGATGCAATTAGAAGAAACTTGTCATGATGCCACCCTGGTTATTGAAACCGAGAAGAAATGCATAAAATCCCAATACGACAAGCATGTAAATCCACGTTTTTTATATGAAGGTGATCTAGTTCTCCTTTATGAACAAATTTGTGATTTATTAGGGGCCAAAAAATTCGAGGCTATGTGGCACGACCCTTATATCTTCAAATGAGTGTTGGAGAAGGGAGCCTATGAGTTAGTAGATTATGATGGCATTCCTTTTAGCGAACCCATAAATGGTTTTTACTTGAAGAAGTACTATGCTTAGGTTATCTTTGCATAAGTTCTTTTATTTCTATTGTATCATACTTTTGTGTGTTATTTGTGTGTGCTTTTTCGATTATTTGATTTCGACCCCCAACTGCTTAAATTTCATTGTGCTTGGTTTCCAGATGTCGGTGTCTTCACTACCCCACATTGGCTTCGCCATTAGTGCTATTCATAGTACTCAAAACTTAGAATCCATTGCTTGGGCAATCTATGCACCTACGAACAAGTTAATCACTCTACACGGTGTTTTCCTCGGTTGTACAACTAAAAACATCACAGAATATAGTGCAGTCATCGAATTGTTCACCAGCACTATTTCATTTGGAATCCATCACCTGGTTTTATGGCTTGATTTGAATTTAGTGCTACTACAACTAAGTAATGTCTATGCTATCTGAAGTCCTACTTTGTTACGGGTATATCTACGAATTCACCTCTTGGAACGTTATTTCGATTACATTTAATATCAACATTTCCTAGATGTCTAAATACATTAACAGATGCATTAGCTAATTATGTGTTAGACAAACATTTGAGACACATGTAAATCCAATCAAAATTCACATTAAATCAAGGAAGCCGGTAGAATCCTCATGTATATATATAACGATAAAAGTGGTTTACAAAAAGAGTGTTTTTTGTCCGAAGACCAAAATATCAAAAGATGAAGCCCATGGCTTCTACAAAATGGCATTAATGATGCTTCTCATGGTAGCACACTACTTCCCATTCTACCCTACAAAGTAGTCGACTAAGTGAGCCAGAAACACCCACAATATGGAATTGATAACATCTCAGAATCTCATTGATGGAGATGTCTGGGATATTTGTTGCCAGTCCCTCTAAGTTCTGCTCAACTGCCTCATAGTCTTCAACATCCCATCCTACTACCACAATTGATTCCCCTCGTCTCTGAATAGGGGATGTACCTGGAGGCCGGTGTGGCCCTACATATGTATTGACAAAAAAATTTATTAGTCATCGAACTAAAAGCATAAAAAAAAAATTATATTTTAAAATTTGCAAAAACATTATAAAACAAAAAAAAAAATCTTACCTAAGTCTCCCCACTGAAAGCCCTCAGGTAGAACCAAGTCGGGGTTGCATCTGAAATCTAGACTAGCATACGCGTAATCATCCACCATCAGGATCTGAGGCCTCAACCATTCAAAAGATGTGTCATTGTATTTGATGATGGGGCCCGCTACATGTCGAGCCATGAGGTTGCACCACCTCTTCATCCTTGGATCTCATTGGGCCGGTATACCCCACTCTACCTGTAAATGTAAATGAGGGACCCTTTCCAGGAAGAAAGATACTAAAATATATCCATACCCAAATTTTTGCAGGTCTCCCTTCTTGCATTTTGTTAGTTGTGTCTTCATGTTGTGAAGGACTCTGTCGCTCCAGTTGAACACCCTCGGTTCCATGCACTCCATGACATATTGAAAATAGATTTGGAGGCACATGTGAGGATATGCACTCCCCACCATACATGCAATGGTAAAAAGAATAGTATGAAGGAGTAAATCCTGGACACCATTGATGCAACTTTTCCCTTGCATCTCTCTTCCCCAGGATCACAGTATCGACAGAGATACTCGCTCATTGGTAGACCACCACCTCTACCTCTTGTCAAAGTCACATAAGACCCATGACAAGATAACCCCATCAATAAATAGATATATCTTATATCTAAGGATAGTACGTGGGCACCCACATGAAACACCTGCTGGTCCACATCCCACACGTGGACTAGATAGTCCAGTAGCCTCAGTTGGGCCCTCATGCTCTGAATTTTAAAGAATTTCAGTAATCTGCATTATCAGAAGGCATTCACAGTGCTCGGGTCATTCAAAGCATCATGATCATCATATTCATGCTCCCTCTTCCTCCACTCTAGAATTTTGATGATCGAATACCTGCATTGGGACAATAAAAAGGAGCTAGCATCCTCATTTGTTGTTTTTTTGAAATTTATATTGGCTAAACGCATGTCAATATTTTTTGGTTTTTGGTTGTCGTTGGAATAGATTTAACACAGTGCAGGGTTTCCGTAGGTGAGCCATAGGGCGCCTACAGAAATTGTTGATTTTCATAGGTCCCGATACTGGTCACCTGTGGTGGCCCCAGTGCGCGCCTACCGACCAAAATTTAACTCAAAACACCATTTTTAACTAATAAAAATGAAATTTAATCCGATGAAAAGAAAGAGGATGAAGAGATTATTGTTTTGAAAGAAGACATTCGTTGAATGGTCACCCATGCCTCCCGCAATCGACAGCCAAAGTCTAAGGTAAAAACAAGGTTTCTAGGCAAGTTTTGGGCAAAATGCAAATGAAATAATAAAAATAGATTTTATCCATATTTATTTCACTTTTTAATTTTTCTATTAATATTTTATATTATTTAAATGCATTTTTATCAAAATCTAAAGGTCTAATGGTCTTGTGAGTATTTTGTTTTCTCATAGATCGAGGAACTAGGATCCTTAACAATGAAGTATGGATATTTTTTTCATGATTTGTTTTTCTGTTCGCCACATATACATGTACTTTTTAGGGTTTTTTAAAAAAACCTCAAGCCTAGTATTTGTTCGTTCTTGTGCTAAAAAATCGTTGAGAATGCAATTGAGTATACTTTTGTCATCTTTTCGTATTCTTCATGGTAACATGAAAAGAGAAACTCATGGAGTATCCTTTAAGCTCTTTTCACGCTCCTTAAAAAATGAAAATATTATCGAGCGATCTTGTTCTTTTCATGCTCGTAAAAGTATTTGAGGAAAACTTTCAATGGGTGATAGTTTATCACTTTTTTTTTTCTTATCGAACTATTTTACAAAAAAGGAACTATAAAGAGAGTTCTCTTTAAGTGTTTTTCAGACTCTATAAACATGAAATACCCCCGATTTTTCTATCCTTGGACTCGTTAAACAAACATCAAAAGTCCCATATGGGACCAAACCACTCCTTCTTAGGGTTCGTTAAATCATACTCTGAGGGACTCATCCAAAGGATGATCTTATATCAACAATCATATGTTATCCTCCACGAGCTTGTGTAAAAATAAAGAGGTACTCGCCAGAAATGGTGGGGAGGAATTTGGGAAAGAAATGTGTCTCTGTATTTGTGTTAGTGGCAATAATAGTCTCTCTTGAACATGACACCCCCCTTCATAATTTGAATCCAGGTTGGGAAATCCATTTGTCTCTCGCTTGACTTTCTGTAAGTTCATGTCTTGGGTCGCCTTTGAGTCAATGCTTCCAAGGCCATTGTTGTGTCATTCATATGTTCAAGAGAATTCCAAACAAGCCCTATTTTGAGTTGGCCATTTGTTGTTGTCAATTCCTGCAATGTCTTCCTTCCCCATGTCAGTTTCGAATCATTTTCATACTTTGATCTACCCTAAATCTGTTACTTATTTCGTGTCATTGATGGGGGATACATCAAGTCCCTCTTGTGACGAGTCTTTTCCTGTTGACTTCAATTCATCATCCAGGAACAAGACCTAGAAATAATTTAGTACCTTAGAGCATGCATGCCTCAATGGCAGGTTTATTCGATTTTGACAGTGGATTCATATCATTGGTCCTTGATCAAGAGATTCTATCGAGTGTTCAACTTCATCTCATTTATTCACATTCAATGGATTGCATTGATGTACCTTGGGAGTCATTGACATTAATCATGATTTCCCTCGTACTTGTTAATAATTTTCATCATCGACCGGTAATCAAGTGGTTTCTACCATGTTCGACTTTGGCACCTATAATCACATGGTTAGAATCATACTTACGGATGACAGGATTGAAGACCCTAGATCTCATCATTTTGTTCCAGGTTGCGATGGAGTATTTATGATTTGTATTGACACATAGTTCCACTTTGTATGTATCGTGGCTATGTCTGGATTTCAATTTTGTTAACACATAGATCCACAGTGTATTCTTGGTGGATATGTATCATCTTGATGACATGGATCCACAGTGTATAATTGGTGGCCATGACTTACATTTATGACTTAAATCATTTGTAGTCTGAGCATGGGAATGCCTACCTCATAAATGGTATAATATTTTGCAGATGCTTGATTGTTTGGAGGTTCCCGATTGGTGCACTCCTTGTTCCCAAGACACACACACATTTTACAAAGTATCTTGGTTGTCACAAGCTCCAGCCTCATACTTTGGGGGGCATTCTGTTACACATTATTTTGGTCACCCTGATGATGATTCTACAAGCATGTGTTCAGGCTTTGTTGGCAGCAGGCCGAAATGGGAAAGAAAGCATGCACAAAGAAGAATGGTAGCTGGAAGAGAAATTGTGGGAAATAAATCACGCAGGAGGAAAGAGACAACTGGTAAGAAGCACAGCATGCGTGCATGCAAGAAGGAGGCAAAAACTAGAAGGAAGCAAAGCATGCATACAAAGAAGGAAGACCTAATGACAATAGGGTTAGGGTTTTTGTAAGGTTTTTGTGTAAATGACTAAATAACCTAGTAGATATAAATATAGATATGCAAGTATTTGTTGGATTACTGAGAGGGGGGGTGAATCAGTAATAGAGCAATAATCCTTTTTAACCATATAATCCAAGTGTTATATCAATGAAGAATTATCATCCAATAACTACAGAGTAAATAAGCAATGAACAAATGAACAAACATACACATACATAGTACACCAGTGTT
>JZKD02S0473593.1:245666-261247 GCA_000966675.3 Picea glauca
CTCAAGTTATACAGCTTCTTTCTCAGGAATAGTTTATTTACCAGGGACTTAGACTGATACAACTTCCCCAACTTTTCCCATAAATCTTTGGCTGTAGCTTCCTCTAACACATTCAATAGTACTGAATCGGAGAGACACAGTCGAATTGTGCTCTTTGCCTTTCGATCCGTCTTTTTCCAGTCATCTGCAGAAGTTCCTGCAGGTGCCGTACCTGGATCTACCACAATCCATTGATCTTTATCCACCAAAAGATCTTCCATCTTGAGCTTCCACAACTCAAATATTTTCCCATTAAACTTCTCGATCTCCATCTTCGAATTGCTTGCCATTTCTTTTCACCTGAAAAACAATACCGCAGATCTCCCACTGTAACAAGGGTTATCACAGTCCTGAGCCAAACCCTTGACAACAAAGGTGTCCCCCTGAAGCCAATAAAGCTCTGATACCAGATGTAAATTCTAACCTTGTACAATATCTACTACAAACTGATATTCAGAAAAGAACAGAAAAGATACAATGGAAAATACAAACATTATACAGAGATTTTTCACCTGGAAACCCAAACCGGGAGAACCAGCATATATTATATTCATACATTGTTTTACATTGTTTACAATACAATATACATATAGGAGCCAACGACATCCAAAACCCTAACCCAATGACCTGGATTAGTCTAAAACCCTAATTCCTTAACCGGAACTAGAAAACTATCGGCAAAAAACCATGTGCCGAAAACCACCTAATATCATGTGGTCCCGGTAATATGTTGTCCCGAAAATATGTCGGCCTGGCGAAAATATGTCGGCCCGGCGAAAATATGTCGGCCTGAAAATATTTCGGCCCAGAAATATGTTGACTCGGCGAAAATATGTCGGCCTGAAAAAAAAAAAATTCGGGGGCGCTGCCCCTGAACCCCCGCGCGGGGGGCTCCGCCCCCCTGCACCCCCCTACGCACCCGGTGCAGGCACTCAAACACTACTACTTGTGCAAATAATATAACACATACCCAACACATAGCAAGAAGACAGAGTTCCAATACCAAGCTCACCTCACAAGAAATCGGCAGCAGAAATTGTGGTACCACGCATACCAGAGGGAGTACAGAAAGAGCCGCAGCTACTGGGTCATGTCCAGAAGCTCAAGTATTATTACCATGACGTCTCAGATGAAACCAAGTACCCATAACTTGCATCGAGGGTTTTTATGCAGAACATAGTGGTCAACCAACTTGGAGAAACAATCAGCCAGCCACATCAGTGGGTAGTTGAACTTGACAAAACATGCATTTTAGGGTTGTTGAAAATCCCACATTTTGGCAGATACTAGTACGTGAAAACATGCATTAAAAAGATATTAGCAGTCATGCATGGAGGGGATAAATGGCTAGACAAAACTGTCCCCATAACTATTGAGCTTATTGCTTAGATAACAGGACTACCCAGTTCGGGGTATGGATCCCATGCTAATTCTGGATCATAAATCCAAGGAGAAAGCGTTAGCAGAGGAAATGAAGAAGAAATATGGTATCGCTAGGGGGACAAGAGGCATTATAATCAAACAAATCAACAATGAAGAAACACAATTGGGCACAAAGATATTAGCCTATAAACTGTTAATAAAAGGTCACAAAGATGAAGTACTGGCAGGATTCATCACAATTGCAACTCAGTGCACAGAAGGCACCTTCGTGAGTTGGGCACCTTATCTATTAAACTTTTTCCAAGTGGATTGAAAGGATGCGTAGGAACTCGGTACATAATTCCATTACTCATGGATGCTCACCCTCATAGCCTTCATGGGATGGCGGGAACCAGAGTATGTGGTTTTTGCTACTAGACCATAGCCAATGGGAGCAAGATATCTATTATTGAGATCTGGGCCACAGGCCAGGCATAAGAGGGAAAATGGAATCATCTTTGAATCATACCTACGGGACATACAGGAAGCTATTAGTCAGTCATGGAGAATAACACCAGAAGCTATTGCATGATATGAGGACATCGCTAACTTCTGGGCTACATGTCAAGCCATGTGGATACAACCAAGGTAGGATCCATATGAACAGTGGCTACCAATGCGCCACTGCATCACAGAAGGTGATATAGACATGCTCATCAGTGAATGGCCTGATGCATGGAGGATCCCATCCATTCCTTGGGAAGTATCGGAAGGACTCGTAGAAGGAGAAGTAACGCAGGCAGAAACACAGCCTCTACAAATCCCAGTGCCCTAGAAACCAAGGATGGTCCAAACAAACTGACTCGGGAAAATGAAGGGTCAAAGTAGACAAGAACCCAGAAGGGGTAGACAGAGACCAAAGAACAGTTGAAACAATCTAAGGGAGCGCAAGAGACTACTCCAAACCCCATCACACAGGAGCCAGGGGGAGCTAAGAGACCAGTTGTACAGGCCGCAAGCTCACGCAATAAATCAAAGGTGCAACGAACATCATCAGACTACACGAACACAGAGGACAATGGAGAAATTATCGCCATAATGGTCTAAGATTGTCTAGCAGAGGACTTCGATCACATAGCACATCACAGGGATAATTTGCAAAAAGAGATGGCAGAAATAGGATAGATCCTCAGGACAATCAGTGAGGCCCAGAGAGCGAGTAGTAGCAGAGGCATAGCCATTGACAACACAAACCAACAAAAGAGTGGAGGTAGAAGAATGATACCCAGTCCTCCCAATGCCATATGCACACGCGATGGTCTACATAAAACCGAGCTTGCTACGAATGGATGAAATCATGGGACAGACACCACTGAAGGATTTGGACCACATCCAATTGGTCTTGCCATGGATGCCATCAAGGGCACTGTACAAATTATAGGTTAGCGTCAACCATGAGATACAGTCTCGAGCACATAAAAACTTAGTCGAGCTACAAAAAGAAACAAAGAAGCGAGACACGCTGGAGAAATATTGTGAGTAAGCCAAATCCAAAACTCAGGAGGAGACAGAATGCAGGAATGAATTAGAATGAAGAGTGGGAGAAATTTTTGGAAAAATTCCAAGCACTACGCAAGGAACAAACTCCCAGCCGTAAAAAATATCGACCAGATTGTGCAGGCAATTGATCGAAACTAGAAGGAGATCAAGGACCTCTAATATCAACTCACACCAACAACCCCACCTGCAATAAAGGAGAAAAGGAGGTAGGCAACAACATCGAAAATATAGGAGATGAAGAAACATGTTAGCACGACAGCTGACTTGCTCGACAAAGCAACACAACTTTGGACAAGACTGGAGGAGGATCCACAAGTTCAACATTGGGACAAGGAAGAGGAAAGGATCAATGCAACGATCCAAGAACTCAAATAGAGGAAAAATACCATACCAATCCCAGAACGTGTCAAGGGGACGCAAGAGTTGAAGAAGATGCAGGTAGAACTTATCACTACACAAACACATAAATAGGAGCGTAGGAGTCAAATAGAACCATTACAAGAATGGGTAGCAGATGTACTCGCACAGGCAGAAGAAACTAGAACACAGATGTCACAGACACAGGCAGAATGTACAGGACTACTGAGCGACGAAGTGGCAGTTCAGGTAGTGGATACCATTAAGGAGAAGACTACAGAGGCACTGAAAAAACCAACAGAGTTGAGGGAAAAGTTCCAGATGATCACCAAGGATATCAAGGTAGCTCAGAAAGGTTAGGTGACTCGGGACGAGCCACATGTCAGTGTTGGGGGCCTGTTGGTAACAAGACAAAATGGGAAAGAAATCATTCACAAAGAAGAATGATAGCTACAAGAGAGATCATGGGAAATAAAGCATGCAGGAGGAAAGCAACAACTGGTAAGAAGCATAGCACGCACGCATGCAAGAAGGAGGCGAAAGATGGAAAGAAGAGAAGCACACATGTAGAGAAGGAAGACCTAACAACAATAGGGTTAGGTTTTTTGTAATTTTTTTTTGTAAATGGTTGAAGAGCCTGATAGATATAAATATAGATACGTAGGTATCATAGAGAGGTTTGGTGAGGTTCTGTTTTGCTACTTTTGTAGAGGTTGATATGGTATGTGATGGTTTCGATTAGATGTACTACTTTTGTGAAGCAATTGAGATAGAGCGGAGGAGAGAAGGTAGATCTTGAGGATTAGATCGCAGGCTAAGGAGCCTGGTGCAATATAGTTCACCTCAAATAGATCCTACCCATCCGAGGAGAGTTGTAAGCATGCGATGCAAGAATTGAAAAACTACCATAATAAGAGAGACAAGCGCCAAATATTTGTGGACATAGCCCAAGAGGGGGTGAACCATGGTAATACCTGTGTAATGTGATGAATGCATGCATATCTTTGTCATAATTCTAGTAGTTAAATGGTGTGTGGAATGAATCAATGAGTTATTATATTGCTTGAGTAATTGTTGTTGGGATATCGAGAGAAGAGGCCTCGGAGGTCAAAATATTAAAGGGAATAACATTTTTTCATAACACAAAGTATAATTAATGGTTTAGAATACAGATCCCATATCTCTCACTCAATCCTAGGCTGTAAACAACTGAGTCTTAAAACCACCCATTTAAAGTTATCTCGGGTGATATGGGGTAGTGCATTTTGTGTACTGCGTTGCCTTCTGGTTTACCGGAAGGGCCAATAGTCTTAGAATTTGTTGGTACCCTTAAAGATATGAAACCTGGGTCAACAACATAGGTAGTAAGGAAGAGTTGTTCAGTCTAAACCAACAGGCTTTCAGAAGGATCTTTTGCATGAGAAAAATGACTGATTTCTTCCTCTACAAGGCATGTTTTTCGAATGACGTTGTAGGATGACATTAGTACACAGTGCGGAAATCCTTGATTTCCATAGGTTTCTCTATACCTAGCTCACGAGGTTTCCGCAGACTGTTATATAGACAAGGTGCGGCGATGTTTGAAGCTAAAGAAATGAAGAAGTTCACGAAGGTTCTAGAAGGAGAATCTTCTAGAATGTGAGGTGGCGTCTGTATGATTGTGATCCTACTGGCTTCTTTGATTTGGTGGGATCATTGTCATCTCTTTAACCACTTCTTCTTATACTATATAATGATGGGTTTCTCATAGAAAAGGTTAAGCAAGATTGAGCAAAGAATTGTTGAAAGAATAGGTTGAAGACAGTGTGAAGTATCCTATTGCAACTGATGCTTGAGGTCTCCATTTGTCCATCAAGCTTTTGTGGACCATCTTCATACAAATTTAGAGAAAGTGCATGTGTGTGTTGGACCAAAGGACCACTGAAAGGGAACTTGCGACATCAAGGCAGTTTGGTTGTATCTTCCACATTTACTTATAGTTTTTTTACAAAATATATATTTATACATTTATATTTTTATATGTGTTGTTTTCCCTATCCAAACCCTGACTTTTCAAAAAAAAAATGGTAGAATGTGTATAAAGACCTGTAATGTATCTATTTACAAGATTCAATTCTTTTTAAGCATGCATCTAAGTGGCCCATATATCTCAATCTCAAATGGCATCTTGCTATTTGTGTTTGTTTAAGCAGAATCACCTCTCACGTACAAGACTTGAATGACAAAAGCAATCATCATTTCATTTAATTAGAGTTAAAAACTTTTCCTAAATATTCTATGTTGGATAAATTCAACTCATCTATGAGTGGATGTTGCTTGGAGGAGATCCCACATATTGATATGGATAAGTAATTCATTTAAAAAATGAAATTTCTCAGCCAAGAAGGTTGGAATATTTGACATCATGCTGCAAGTTCCTTCTGCTCATTCTATAGCACTATTTGAGTCATCCTGGATTAAATATTCTTGACTCTAGAAAATTTAATTTATTACATTTTCCCAGCCCAATTCTGTTATAAATGCAAATTTGCAGCTGTTGGAGTAACTCACAAACCAAGGCAGAAAACTGTGTACTTCAGAACTCTTAAATACTTAAAAAAAAAATCCATGAGGGGAACATGGTTTATACTTTTTGGGACAAGGGGTAACACTTTTACGAAGGTGTTGGAATTTGTTGTCCACAACTCTAATTTCTAATGTCTTTGACTTGAAAGAACATGCCTCGCCCTATTCCAAAACTCGATCACACCAGTCGATTTTATATGGGGTTTTAGAGATAGGTACCTTAATGGATGAATACACATTCAAAAATTTCATGACAATTTGATATGTAATTTGGTCGATTCACACAACTGAGTTAATTTTATTTGGGGTATCAACTATGTACACTAATGCATGGATACATATTCATGAGTTTCATAACATTTTGATTTATATTATTGTCTACACACAACTCTTGCTGAATGACCAAGATGTCCATCCAATAGAAGCGTAACCTCATCAATAAGTGGAAAGCCCCGATTTTCAAGCATCTATATTTTAAAGAAGGAAGACAATGGCACTTGCTTTCAACAAGTATTTATGTTGTGCTTGGCCAAGAAGGATGGAATCTTTGACATCATGTTGTTTAAATGCTTCATGCTATAACACTATCTAATTCATCCCATATTAAATATTATCGATAAATATTATTGAATGTCAAGACAATTTAATTTATTACATTTGTTAAAATCCCAAATACTAGATCTGATTTATATTCCTAGCACTCTTTTATGACCATAAAATTAATTAACCCTATAATTAAATTTTGAAACTATTGAACATAAATACATTGGTATTTAACATAAATATGTAGTGGAACAAAAAGTATAAAACTATTCATGCACAACAGAAGAAAAAAAAATCAGTCACTCATTACATAGATATTTATCTTGGAAAACCAACATTCATTTAATTTTATTATTATTTGTCCCACAGATAAATTCAAAATTTTGTATAGCAATGGAACTTGTAACTCGGCCCTTTTGCAAAAATTGACACATTGGAAAATTGACCCACTAGAACCCCAATCTTCTTAGCCTCTCTCTTTCTCTCCCCTCGTATGGCTACCATACAGATCTTTGTGCAGATGATGCAGGCAAGGGTGATCGTTTCATTGCCGACTCACCCGCTCACAGGATCATTCAATTTCCTTCTGTTGAACCGAAGCGGCTCCTTAGATTCCTCTCGGGAATCACTGTGCAACCCCGATCCACAGGTCTGTATCCTCTACCTCACGGCTCCTTCACTTGACCGTGGTTATCCCCGACTCTGTATCGGGGTTCGGGGTTTCGCGGTTCTCACTGTCGAGAGTCACTATCCTCTCAAATCCCCGATTTGCGATCAGCTCTTTATCCTGGTCTTAGTCCCTCTAGCTATGCCCTTTGGTCCATGCGACCTTCTTCCATAAGACCACAGTCTTATCTTTTCTTCTATCGGGCTTTCAAACATCAAAACCCGATGTGCCCTTGTGCTCTAGCCCTCCCCGGCTATATCATAGTCCATACGACCACCTCCGATATGACCTTAGTCAAATAGCGTCCCATCAGGGTTTCGGGGCTTGCGGTGACACAAAACACATGTCCCCAGGACTCGCGATTCTTTGATCCCCGATGGATCCTTTCATGCGCTAGCCCTCCTGGCTATAGCACCTGGCCAATGTGACCATTACCCGTGACCTTGGCCTCACCACTCCATCGGAGTTTCGGCACTTTCGATGTCACGATTCACAAGTCCTCTAGACTCGCGAATCTCCGATTCCCGATCTCCTCCAGGTCATTGACAGCTGGCCTCCACTCATCGGAGTTTCGCGTTTCGTGATTTCAAAGTGCTCAAATCACTTGTTCACGGGATCCCTGATATCCCGATGGCCTCAAATTTGATGGTGCTAGATGATTGCCACACATCCTTCCAACGGACGATCCTGATCTCATCGGGATTTTGGAACTTCCGATGCCCTGGTTCCCTCGACCTCGAGAACTCCGATTCTCCAAATGCCGATATCTCGATCCTTGGATGGATTCCTGCCACCTATCCACTGAATGGACGGTCCAGATTACGTCGCCGATTCAAGACCTACAAGTCCCGATGCCTGGTGCCTCGGATCTCCGGAACGGACGATCGCGTGACATGTGCCCCTCCTCAAATGGACAGCTCAGATTCTGTCGGGGTTTTTCAAACTGTATGTCGCCGATGTCTTTGTCCACGGGAATGTCGATTTCTCGATGTGCCTAAATGCCGATGGCACTGGATCTCCACCATGTGTCCCTCTTCCAACGGACGGTCTAGATTCCGTCAGGATTTTGCGACTTGTGCTGCCCCAACTCACATGACCTCGAGAACTCTGATTTTCTGATGGCCGATATTCCGACAACTAAACCTCATGCAGCTTCTGCAGATCCAAGGGCTGACGGGATTTCCCCTTCTGATCTGACGACTGTTGTTGCTCCCTCCTAAGCTTCCTGTGTGTATAAGAACGTTGTTCTTCCTGAGCTTTTGTCTTCGAAACCTCAAAGGATTCTTCCACTCCTACACTCCTTTGCAGAGTCTTCAGATGCACTTGTTGGTTCTATCCATCCTGAGCTTATGCAAACACTCGGACCCCTTGAGGGATTTTCTCTTCCTTCTCCTCTCCTGTAGAAGGAGAATAAAATGCCTTCCTGGCTCTCTAATTGCTCAAGCAACCTCTTACTGAATCTTTCTGGGTATTCAGTAACCTAGTGAAGATCCTTCAGTGGATTCTTCTTCCAATGGCAGAACTCAAAGAGTTCTATGTTCTCCTATGCCTATCTACAACCTTTCTCAATGCCCTCCTGGTGGAGTACCTTCTCCATAGAATGTTCAGCAGTTATGAGTTCCCTCTGTGCTTCCTTTCACTTACTCAATGCCCAGCTGGCAGAGCTTCTCAGAATCTTCAGTGATTCTGGTCTTTCTCAAACTCATGGCAGAGTTCTTCTTCAACGCAACCTGTGCGTATGCTCAATGCCCACTTGGCAGAGCTCTCAGAATCCTCAGAGATTCTGGTCCTTCCGAACTCACAATGAAGTTCTTCCCTCTGTGCACTCTTTGCACTCACGCTCAATGCCCACTTGGCAGAGCTTCTCAGAATCCTCAGTGATTTTGGTCTGGGACTATGTCTTCTCTCACAGCCTTGCCTCCTGAGGTGTTCAACAACCTCATAGGTCTTCTTCCTGAGTTGTTGATTCCAGTCCTGTGCCTCAACACGTCTTCATCTGACTCCTCTGAGTTCAGAAGTTCATCCTCCTATGCACTGGTATTCAGAGTCTCAACACTCTGTCACGCCCTCATGGCATGAAACCTCAAAGACCTCTCAACTGAAATCACATGAACTCCTGCAAAATGCATAATACACAACATACATATAAAACATATATATGGAACACACACAGACATCCATTCAACACAGAATAATGCAGGAAAAACTGTTGTTTGTATTAAAATGGCGAAATGCCTGTATTTTACAAAGAGTGTTCCCGAAATCTCTCTGTCTCTCCTACTCATCTGCTCTACATGCCTACTAACTCAAAATGAGATCTGAATATCTCTTTTACCTAAGGGGTTCTTAGTGCTCCCCGCCAGAATTTACCTACTCTATTAAATTACAATCAATGGTTGTCTAGTCAAACGTATGCATCTAGATCTCAGTCGATCTACCATAAAGGTCGATCTTATCTAATGCCTGCATAAAGCATGGCTTTCCTGGCTCAACAACCTAGCTCATTTAATTACATTCATTTCAAATATTTGAATGAGGATGTGCTTCCTTTTCATTCTGGAATGCATGCGCGCTGACATGGCTGGCTGGCTGGCTGGCTACACAGAGAGATGTTCCTGCATCATACTCCACAGCTGCAAAAATCATGAGCTCCTGCTCATGAGATTCCCCTCTGAGCTGTTGGAAATCCTCCAGGATCCCAAACAAATCTTTGGAGTTGTTCATCCGCTCCGTTCTGCTACTATTGCTGCTTTCGCTGCGTTGCTGCTGCTGTTGATTTTCTTCTACTCAGCCTCTCCTTGCTGGCAGTGTTTGTTGATTTCAACTTCAGCTCCATGATCTCCTCGATCACTTCATCCAGCTGCTCCAGTGGCTGGTTTTGCTGTTGCAGTCTCCTCAGATGCAAAAAATTTTGGCCATTGGGAAGATTGCTATGATCCCCCATGCCTTCTTGATCAATTTCCAACTTCACCTGTTGGATGTGCCTTCCCTGCACTTTTACCATCTCTTCCACGGATTCAATATGTTCCCACAGATCAGAAAAACATATGTTGTCCGTGTCTTCTTCATTTGCTGCTGCAAGCTCTCGTGCTACAGTGTTTTCAGTTTCTCGGCTGAAAATATCGAGCCACTCCTCGGAATGCTCATTTTCTTCTTCTACTCCTGCTGCAAACTCCCATGTTGTAGTCTCTTCAGCTTCAATGCTGAAGGATTTGAGCCATTCCTCAGAATGCTCACTCTCTTCTTTCATTTCTGCTTGGGCAGATTTCAAAGTCTGCTCCAATTTCCTTTTGACAGTCATCTCCAGCTGTGACTGTTCTGCTGCTGCACCATTTGCAACACAATTTTCTGCCTCCTCCTAGGCAGATGGCAGGAATATTGGAATTCCCCCAATCATCATTCGGCTCCTCTGATCTTCTTCTGCTGTCAGCTGTACACACTGATCACAATCGAATCTCGAGCTCCTCTGCTCCATCAGCTCCCCTGGCTGAATCCAACTCACTTTTGAGTTCATGAGACCCTCAGATGGTCTCATATGCTCGTCTCTGCCCTCCTGGAAATATAAGACGCTTCTTCTTCTTCCCTGGCAGAGCATGAGATCAACTGATCCCATCTTCATCAACACTCCTTTCTGAATTGAACTCTTTATGAGACCTTCAGATGGCCCCAAATTTTCATCTCTGCCCACTTGGCAGTTCAATATGCTTCCACTGCCATCCTGGAAGTCTTCGAGATGCCGCAGTGATCTCTGATCATTGCCCAGCTGGCAATGTAAAATTTCTTGACCATACTCATGACAGTCCATGAGATCTTCAGTCGATCCCATTTATGTTTCCTCACCCACTTGGGAAATTGGAAACCTTCTACTGCCCTCCTGGCAGTCTTCGAGATCATCATCTGATCCCTTAGTATTGCCCTCCTAGCAACCTAAAATTCCCTCACTGTCCTCCTGACAGTCTGTGAGATCCCGCAGTGATCTCAGCTCGTTGCCTTCATGGAAATCTGGAATTTCTACTTCTCTACCCATCTGGCAGTCTTTATCATCATCAGACAATCCCAATTCAAATTCAGAATCATCAAGGTTGTCTCTAGTCTCGGGTTCACATATCGAAACCAATTCTTCATTCTGCCACATCTGTAGTTCAAGCTTCTCTATCTCTTCTCGTATATCTGCGAGCTCTCTATCCATCTCTGCAAGCTTTTCTGCCTTGCTTTTCTTCCTGCGGCCTTCAGTAGCCATCCTGCTACCTCTATCTGCCTTCGTGGAAGATCTGCTGCTGTCACCCCACACTAAGAGTGTCTCCAACCTCATCTCCTTACAGTCTCCCTAACTGTCTCCTTGATCCTTGCTTATCTGCAATCAATCATTACAGAGTCTTCAGCAACTCTATTTTTCTTTGCCTCCTCTCGGTTCACCTGAAATATACAGATGAAGTTCCCACTCTGATACCACTTGATGTAGGCGAGGGTGATTGTTTCGTCGCCGACTCACCCGCTCATAGGATCATTCGATTTCCTTCTGTTGAGCCGAAGCGGCTCCTTAGATTCCTCTCGGGAATCACTGTGCAACCCCAATCCATAGGTCCTTATCCTCTACCTCACGGCTCCTTCACTTGACCGTGGTTATCCCTGACTCTGTATCAGGGTTCAGGTTTTCACGGTTCTTGCTATCAAGAGTCACTGTCCTCTCGAATCCCCAATTCACGATCAGCTCTTTATCTTGGTCTTAGCCCCTCTGGCTATTCCCTTTGGTCCATGCGACCTTCTTCCATAAGACCGCAGTCTTATCTTTTCTTCTATCGGGCTTTCAAACATCAAAACTCAATGCTCCCTTGTGCTCTAGCCCTCCCCGGCTATATCATAGTCCATATGACCACCTCTGATATGACCTCAGTCAAATAGCATCCCATCGAGGTTTCGGGGTTTGCGGTGACACAAAACACATGTCCTTGGGACTCGCGATTCTCCGATCCCCGATGGCTCCTTTCATGTGCTAGCCCTCCTGGATATAGCGCCTGGCCAATGTGACCATTACCCGTGACCTTGGCCTCACCACTCCATCGGAGTTTCGGCACTTTCGATGTCACGATTCACAAGTCCTCCAGACTCGTGAATCTCTAATTCCTGATCTCCTCCAGGTCGTTGACAACTAGCCTCCACTCATCGGAGTTTCGCGTTTCGCGATTTCAAAGTGCTCAAATCACTTGTTCTCGGGATCCCCGATATCCCGATGGCCTCAACTTCGATGGCGCTAGATGATTGCCACGCATCCTTCCAATAGACGATCCCGATCTCATCGGGATTTTTGAACTTCCGATGCCCTGGTTCCCTCGACCTCGAGAACTCCGATTCTTTGAATGTCGATATCCCAATCCTTTGATGGATTCCTACCACCTGTCCACCGAATGGACGGTCCAGGTTACGTCGCCGATTCGAGACCTGCAAGTCTCGATGCCTGGTGCCTCGGATCTCCAGAACGGACGATTGCGTGACACGTGCCCCTCCTCAAACGGACGACTCAGATTATGTCGGGGTTTTTCAACTTGTATGTCCCCGATGTCTTTGTCCACGGGAATGCCAATTTCCCGATGTGCCTAAACGCCGATGGCACTGGATCTCCACCACGTGTCCCTCTGCCAACGGATGGTCTAGATCCCGTCGAGATTTCATGACTTGCGCTGCCCCAACTCACACGACCTCGAGAACTCTGATTTCCTGATGGTCGATATTCCGACAACTAAACCTCATGCATCTTCTGCAGATCCAACGACTGATGGGATTTCCCCTTCTGATCTGACGGCTGTTGTTGCTCCCTCCTGAGCTTCCTGCGCATATAAGAACGTTGTTCTTCCTGAGCTTTTGTCTTCGAATCCTCAAAGGATTCTTCCACTCCTACACTCCTTTGCAGAGTCTTTAGATGCACTTGTTGGTGCTATCCATCTTGAGCTTATGCAAACACTCAGACCCCTTGAGGGATTTTCTCTTCCTTCTCCTCTCCTGCAGAAGGAGAATAAAATGCCTTCCTGGCTCTATAATTTCTCAAGCAACCTCTTACTGAATCTTTCTGGGTATTCAGTAACCCAGTGAAGATCCTTCAGTGGATTCTTCTTCCAATGGCAGAACTCAAAGAGTTCTCTGTTCTCCTGTGCCTATCTGCACCCTTTCTCAATGCCCTCCTGGCGGAGTACCTTCTCCACAGAACGTTTAGTAGTTTTGGGTTTCCTCTGTGCTTCCTTTCACTTGCTCAATGCCCAGCTGGCAGAGCTTCTCAGAATCCTCATTGATTCTAGTCTTTCTCAAACTCATGGCATAGTTCTTCTTAAACGCAACCCGTGCGTATGCTCAATGCCCACTTGGTAGAGCTCTCAGAATCCTCATAGATTCTGGTCCTTCCGAACTCACAATGGATTTCTTCCCTCTGTGCACTCTTTGCACTCACTCTCGATGCCCACTTGGCAAAGCTTCTCAGAATCCTCAGTGATTCTGGTCTGCGACTGTGTCTTCTCTCATAGCCTTGGCTCCTGAGGTGTTCAACAACCTCACAGGTCTTCTTCCTGAGTTGTTGATTCTAGTCCTGTGCCTCAGCACATCTTCATCTGACTCCTCTGAGTTCATAAGTGCATCCTCCTATGCATAATACACAACATACATCTACAACATATATATAGAACACACATAGACATCCATTCAACACAGAATAATGCAGGAAAAACTGTTGTTTGTATTAAAATGGCAAAATGCCTGTATTTTACAAAGAGTGTTCCTGATCTCTCTCTGGCTCTCCTACTCTTATGCTCTACATGCCTACTAACTCAAAATGAGATCTGAATATCTCTTTTACCTGAGGGGCTCTTAGCGCTTCCCTCCAGGATTTACCTACTCTATTAAATTACAATCAATGGCTGTCTAGTCCAACGTATGGATCTAGATCTCAGTCGATCTACCATAAAAGCCGATCTTATCTAATGCCTGCTTAAAGCACGGCTTTCCTGGCTCAACAGCCTAGCTCATTTAATTACATTCATTTCAAATATTTGAATGAGGCTACGCTTCCTTTTCATTCTGGAATGCATGCGCGCTGACGTGGCTGGCTGGCTGGCTGGCTGCATGGAGAGATGCTCCTGCATCAGCAGACCCTTCACACAAGTGGATGGTATGGATTTCAGCCCTTTGGAATTAAGCTAACTTGGACTCTACTCAATTTCGTTTTTCCTTAATTTTCTATTACAACACTTCTTTATCCTCAGCCTCGAGTCTCTCACTCTTCACTTGACAAAATCACTTTGTCATTGACTGTCAACTAAATGTGTGTCTTTCTCCTCTCCTTAGGCTTTCTTTTATAACATTTCATTGACCAAAAGCCTAACCATTAATCTTCCAAAGTGATGGATGGCTAGGATTAAATCCTAAGCCTCACATGAGATCAATGGTCATGATTAGATATAATTCACTTAAATAAATTAAGTTATTTAACCTTAGAAAACATTAGTCAATATAGCGAACATTAATTAATTAATTTAATTAATTTATGTGATTTTTCTAATTCAAACTTAGGAAAGAAACATAAAAGTCGCTTACCTAATAAATTCAGCAAGTACTTAGAGAGGTTTTGTACATCTTTTGCATGCTTGAGACCTAGCTTATGTAGAAGCACTTGTCTAAGCTATAATAATCAACACTCCCTCCTAGCAAGTAAGATATTATGCAAAAGCCTTGGTGAGAATATCTACAACCTGCTCATTCATGGAGATATAATGAAGCTTCACTGCTCCTCTCTAAACTCTATCCTTGATGAAGTGATATATGATCTCTATGTGTTTGGACCTGTCATGAAACAATGGATTCTATGATATTTTTTTGCAACTCTAATTATCACAATGAATCATTGTCATATCGAACTCCTAACCAAATAAACATGTGAGCATCTTGTGAATCCATATGGATTCATAACTCACTAGTTCTTCCATATACTCAACCTTTGTTGAAATAAGTGCCATTGACATATAATTCATGTTGAACTCACTATTTATCCCAAGTTGAAGCAACATCCTAAGGTGATTTTCTTTTCCAATACACTCCCAACCCAGTCTAAGTCTGTATATCCTTATAACTGCACTCCACCACTCTTGACATATCTCAACCCATATTCCACTATATCTCATAAGCACCTGAGGACATACTTTGTTGCAACCCAATTTACCCTCCTCGACTCCACCATAAACTGGATTAGGGTATTCAGAACAAAGCATATATCTAGCATAATGTTGACTAGATACATCAAGGAAGCAATCAACTACCTGTACAAAGTAGGATCAACCAACTCTAACTCGGATGCATTTGACTTCTTCATATTGGTTATCATGGGGGTCGAAATGTTGGATCATGTTGTCATTGATGCCAATGGTTTGATTGATTGATGTCAAAGGATTGATTGATTGATGATTGATGTAATAAAATATGTATTGTCCTTGATGAGAATGCATAGATG
>JZKD02S0473593.1:262591-280069 GCA_000966675.3 Picea glauca
GCTGGTGCTCTTGTAGAGTTGTACTCTATTCAGTTGTTGCTGATAAACCCCAAGGATTGTAGTCCGTAATAAGAAGAAAATTGTACATACATCTTGTGTTCTTTGTGTTCATTGTTGACTTGTTGATGATATATTGTTGATATATGTTGTTGATATGTGCTCACATATAACTAGTTATAAATGATAACAATTGGTAATGAATAAATGTTGAATGCTAATTGATGTTTTTGTGCAAGAGGGAAGTTTTGGGAAAAGGAGCCCCACACTCATTCACCCCCCCTCTAAGTGTGGTAGGTGTGTCCAACACGAAATAGGCCTGCAATCCACCATCCTAAATATCTTCAAGATATCAACTTCATATTTTCTTTGTCCCAGAAAAATCTCACAAGTTTGTTGCCACACCTCCAATCCCAAAAAGTAGTGGATCATGTCAATGTCTTTCATTTCAAACTTCGAAGCTAGATCTCACTTGCACATCTCAATGAGCTTCTATGACCTTGTAAGGAATAATTCATCTACTTAAAGTACCAATATGAGTGGATCATCACAACAACTGTGTAATACAAGTTTGGATCCGCCTCACTCTTGGTGAAGCCCATTCCTACTAGATACCCATTAATCCTGGAGTACCATGTACTTGGTTCCCTCTTGAGCCTATTGATGTTTGGACAAAATTGAGAAGACATTCTCTTAGAATAATAATTAATAATATAATGTTTGATTATTAAATATCATATATAATAAGTAAATGATAATAATAAATAAATATTGATTATTCAAGCGACACATCCTTTCATGGATGGTCACCATATGTTCCCTATATATGGAACACTCATTATTGTAATAATATATCGATCATGTCTCATATGAAGAAAAACCAACATGGTATCAGAGCAGGACTAGGATGACTCCTTCATGGGAGGACCTAGGTAAATATGAATTGTGAACCCCCACTTTCTTGTCTCATGGATCATGCACTTATCATGCATGTATCGTTGCATTACATTAGCAACCATGGTCATGTTCCCCATGCCTTGTGGGATGAATGAACAATGGAGATATTTGGTTTGGTTAAGAGGCCAATGAAGTTCACCATGTATGAGCTCGTGAATGCATTTCCACCTCAGGAGCTTCTAGTCACAATGGTGTCTATGGGGAATTGGGGCAAGGAACAAAATATGGTGAAACAAATGATTGGCTTCAAATGGGGAGGAGGCAAGCTTTCCACCTTTGTTTGGAGTGGGGTTTGATTGTGCGACGTGCTCAATAAATGTGGGATGATGTCCAAGAATAAAGCGGCCATATATGTCTTCTTCGATAGATTCGAAAACCTTCCCGGGGGGTTAGATTATGGGACGAGTATTCCTGTTGACATTGCAATGGATCCCATGTGTTATGTCATATTGGATTACATGAATAATGGAGAACTTCTACATCCAGACCACGATTTTCCGATGAGAACGTTTGTCCCTGGATTCATCGGAGGACGTATGATCAAATGTCTAAAGGGAATCCAGGTTACATCAGAAGAGTTTGAAGGAGACTACCATTACCATGATAACCGCCTTCTACCCTTCGATGTTGATGGTGAAAAGGATACTGCAAAAGAGTGGTTAGCATTTAACCAAGTCGAATTTGGGTGGGGTCAGCTCCTCATTGCTTGCCCGAGTAATTGGCTCAAAATTTTGTGATGCCCAATTACATTTATGCTTCCCCCAAATACCAAGAGTGAAGTAATGATGATCTTCTAAAACCTTGACAATGAACGTGTGGCATGAATAATGGACTTGTATTCCTATGTATGGACAGTGAATTCAACAAGTTTTTCTTCGAACGTCAGTGGGTTCAACAAGGCTTATAGTAGAATCTGGGTTGAATCTAGGCATTGTCAATGCATAAAATTCAGATAGTGATGGAAAGAAAAACATAAATAAACTAAGGTTAACATTGACCATTCAAGACACATATAACTGAACAAAACATTTAGGGTTTTTGAAGTACCTGTGAGACAAGTCGGTTCAGATTTGTGTATGTGGGACATTCAATGTCCAAATAATGATGACAAATGTCGTAAATCGTTTCATTGTCGAGGAGAACAACCACATCTGTGTGTTCCAAGAGAGAGTGGAGGATCTAGTTCCATAGAGAACAGTCCTAGAGGAGGGAAGTTGCTGACAGAGTAGAGAAGCTACTTTCAATTTTAGTGCTTAGCAGTTACAGAGTCCCAAAGGGAGTAGTTTCAAAATATCAGAGGGAGTAGTTACAGAGAGAGTGGAGGACCTACTCTCAAAGAAAAGAGATAGATAGTTCTTTGTAGTAAGAACCCTAATCCAACTTGTGATTTGAGAAGACTAAGTTGTAGAAGAGAAAGTGTACCAATGTGGTACAATTGGACATGTCTCAGGAGATGAAGAAATGCTACAGAGATATACAGTTTTGACTAGGCAGAGAGTGCATTTGACAAAAAACACACCAAAGGGTGTTGCCTCAACTTGATATCAGTCAGGATTCATGGAAGTGGACTTCTATAACACTTAGTACCACAGAGGTAGAATATATTGTAGCCAATCATGCAAGTCATGGAAGTAGTGAGGCTTAAGAGGCTTCTCACAGGATTTCATCCAAGACATGGTGCAGATGAAGCAACTAGGCTTCAACACCACACAGATGAACAATATGATGTAGACTTCATTCTGACATGCCTCATATGGTTAGATGAATGAACCAAGACATTGGTTTCAAAAGGAAACCTCGATATGTCTTGTGAGACATTGAGTCCATGAGGGAACCTTGATATGTATTAGACATTGGTTTCATGAGGAAACCTTTATATGTCAAATAAGGTCCAAGATGACATTCCCTTTCAGAGGGAGATAGTTGAGCCAATTGATCCCATTTATCCTATATCTCCAGTTAATGTTTCCAGATATATTGCAGTAGGTCGGAAGATACTTGCATGGGACCATCATACTCTGCAGGAGGCAAAAGGACATGCATCTCCTCACGGAACCTTTTGAGAGAGAAAGAGACCTTAGAGATATTCATGCTATGCCACAACTATGAGCCACATAGTTCATTTTGAGCCTTTCTGTTATGAGAAGGTGTTGAGCACTCAACACACCCTAAAAATTCTACGTAAAATTTTACTTTTTGGCTTCCACTTGATCTTTTGGCATTGTTTGATATGAAAAATGTGTCCTTTGCTTATCTTTTTTTATTCTCATTAAGTCTTTAAAAGATTTCTTGGACATATAAGAATCATTAACTTAAAATATTAATATCTAAATTAGAGCAATGAAAGTCAAAGTTTTCTCGGACGCGCTTAAGGAATTCAGCATCAGGAAGGATTAAGCGTGAAAGAAAATGCTAGAGAGAACCAAAGTTGTTGAGTCACAATCTTCGTCGACGTTGGAAGACGCGAAATTTATTTTACGACAAGCACCACCAAGAATATCGCCGATGACCGATCAATTTGGCATCGACGAAAGGTTAAAAGAATAAGCATTGAAATAAAAATGAAATAATAATCACCGATCGCCGACTTTTGAGATGTTTTCAATATCGGGAGATTTGAAGGACGATAAATCACGAATAAACTGTGTGCAAGTTTTCCCGAAGGCCGATCCCTGATACTCACCTGGCATCGACAGTCACAATGTTAAGATCAATTTAGTGCGTCTGACTTAAACAAAGTTCGAAGTCCGACCATTACCCATGAACTGATTCTGAGGTTTTATTTAATGAGTCCTGAGTCAGTAATGCCACTCAACATCAATCAACATCAGGATTTTTTATTACAGAAATATCAACCAAAACACAAAGATTTATCAAATTGGGCTCACAAGACAAATCTCCACTAGTGCATAAGCTCATCAAAATGAATATAACTCTTACAGAACATCCAAAATTTATAACAAAGTGGGGTAGTGAGTCGGATCGTGCTAGGGGACATTGAATGCCTTGCGACATGACATTTCAAATAATTATTGTGCCACCTCTACACGATGGGTATGACCTAGGGAATGTGATATGCAACCAATAGGAATTATGGAGGATGCGTGGTATGATCATCTTGATTCCTTTCATTTCCCCAGCCTCAATAATGAGCTGATGATGGTCGATGCACTTGCTAATGTGACTCCCATGAGAGCAATCTGCCTCAATCAGAATCATTTAATGACTTCACTTATAACAGTATTTGATCTTTTGGGAACTTACTTGTACTTTTGGCACATGTTCGGCTCTAACATCTTTTACCTACCCCAATGGCCAACCAGCCATTGGCGTGACTTTGACTCTCATGTTTTCTGTACTCGATCTACCATGTTGTGGCACGCAGATTTAACTCACCCCAATTGAAGAAAATGGCGGCGCTAAAAAATATGATACAGGTAATCCGAAAGGTTGCAAATATCATGTAAGTATCAAACAACCATGCTTAGTGATCTTTACAAGTATGCATCAGTCTATTTTTCTTCCCGCTTACATTTTTTATACATTTTGTTGAGTATTGTTATGTAAGCAATTTCTTAAAAAAACAATTTTAATCTTGAGTGCAGGAAAATATCTCTGGCTACTGAGCAACATTGGCTCTGTGACTTCACCGAGGAATCTGGGAGAAACCAAGTCTGAAAATCAACAAAGCAATGAAGGATATAGGAGCCCCTGAGTTCGGCGACCCCAACAACTTCATTGACTTATGTGATATAGTCGGATTGTATGCCAAGCATGATTCACTATGGGCCAAAGAGCTAGCCAAGGTGATTGATATGTCACCAGTACAAGTGAAAAGATTTATGGAACATCTAATGAAGTCTCAAACCTTGCTACAATAGCTAAACACCAGTCTAGTGAAGTATTGAGCGCATGCGGTGGAGATCAGAGGATTCTACGTGACTCTGATGGAGCAGCACGGGTTTCCATGGGCCCAAACTTGTGAAGATCTATTTATCAGTTGGTTAGAGTATGAGGAAAGTCACCCTTTCAAGTGATATCTCGAGTTGACTAATAAAGAAAATGTTATAAGAGGACGCCACATGGAAAATTTTGTTTTGTTCAAACTACACTTAGCATTATTTTCAGTTGGATTTTATGTTATAAATAAGAACATCGACCAATTAGTTAAAGGTCGATGGTTGTTACAAGAACTTTTTCTTTCTGGTTGTTAAGAATTATTTTGAATCTCCCTTTGAATTGAGAAGTCCTTCTAGACTAGAGACAAGTTATTTTCATCATCTGCATGTGTGATTGCATGTGGAGAAGAACTATTTCCTATCTTGTTTCATGAATGATGTTGTAATGAGTAAGAGCAATTAATTTTTTTGTCAAGTTATCTGGTGCAATGTTTTGTTGTTATTTGATTTAATGATGAAGATGAATCATTTTGTTATTATGTGATGAATAATTATGGTATATGAATTATTTTTCTTGCCATTATCTTATTGCATATGTGTTTTCTTTCTGGTAATTAGTATCTCAGACAGTAATTGGATGCTCACATGGTTAATGTGTACTAGGCCTGTGGTGTAAAATTGTTGTTTGCATGCTTGAGTAGCAAGTTATCCCAAATTCAGCCTCTTCCCCTTAGTTAATATTAATTCTATTTTTGTTTCCAAGTTGGTTTATACCGACTTACATCTCATATCGGTCCCACCCAAGAGAAAATACAAAAAAGAGATAGTCCAAATTGAAGGAAGAGCCTTCACAAGAAAACGTAAAGCCCATCGATAATTTTGCCAGATCATAAGATCTGGAGAACCATTCCACTATTAAACATTGCAGAGTCTAATTGGGCCTTGGTGGTGGGTTTGGTTCCTACTATTGAATCAAGGGATTTAAGACCCATCAACAGGAGGCAACAAATCATCAAGTATGGAGAGATGTCATGATGGAGGAGTATCAATCCATCATGAAGAATGATGTGTGGGATATTGTTCCGAGACCTGAGGGGATGTCTGTAGTGACTTCCAAATGGATCTACAAGATCAAACACATAGTTGATGGGAGCATCGAGAGGCACAAAATGAGATTTGTTGCTAGAGGATTCTCTCAGGTGGAGGGAATAGATTATGAGGAGGAATTTTCTCCTGTTGTTCGATACACTTCTATCTGGATGATTATATCCCTTGAAACATCCATGGGTTAGAGAGTACATCAGATGGATATAAAGACACCCTTTCTCAATGGAGAGATTGATGAAGAAGTATACATCGAGTAGCCAGATGATTCCGTGATACATGAGAAGGAGTCTCATCTGTGCAGGTTGAAGATGGCCTTGTATGGAATCAAGCAACCACCTCGAACTTGGTATGCAAGGATTGATGGACACCTGATGCAAAATTGTTGTCGATCCCATCCTGTACTACATGAATGTTAATGGTGAGTCCTTGATTTTGGTCCTCTACACTGATGATTTATTCCTCGCTGACGCAGGCGAGGCATGTGACCATACACCTCCAACTCACCTACTTCTAGGATCGTTCAATTCCCTGCTTCGAGCCGAAATTGGCTCCTTAGATTCCTCCTACTGGAGTCATTTTCTAAAATTCGACCCAATCCACAGGTCCTTACGCTCCCCCTCACGACCTTCAGCACTTGACCATGGTTATCCCCGACTCTCTATCGGAGTTCGAGATTTCACGGTTCTCATTGTCGAGAACTTCTCACCTCTCCAATTCCCGATTTACGACGAGCGCCTTCGCATACTGGCCCAACCGGCTCAGCTCTTGCCCATATAACCAATCCCCATGACAGTGATCAATTCCTCCTATTGGGGTTTACCTCCTATCAGAGTTTCGGCACTTTCAATGTCGCAATGCGCATGTCCATGGGACTCACGATTCTCTGAATCCCGATGCACCCCTTCCTTCTCAACTCTAGCCCTTCCCAGCTATACCATGGTCCATATGACCTGTCTCCGTGTGACCACAGTCAACTATCCATCGGAGTTTTGGGGTTTATGATGTCACGATGCACATGCCTTCGCAACCTCCGATCCTGCGATCCCCGATGCCACTTGGCGTTGCCTCATGGCAAGGCTTGATCTTCTGGCACCTGTCCCCTGCTCTGGCACCTATGACCCACACTCCTTATGACGGCATGGAGTGACACCTGTCCTCCACTATGGCACTGTCCTCCTTCCCTGATGTGGTGACAGCTGGCCCCCAGTCATCGGGGTTTCGTGATTTCAAAGTGCTCAAATCACTTGTTCCTGGGATCCCCGATATCCCGATGGCCTCAACTCCGATGGCGCTAGATGATTGCCACGCGTCCTTCCAATGGACGATCCTGATCTCGTCGAGCTTTCTGAACTTCCGATGACCTGGTTCCCTCAACCTTAGGAATCTCGATTTCCTGATGATTGCTTATGCCGACTCGCTCCTGATCTTTGACACCTGTCCTCCGATGATGGACGGCTCAGATCTCATTAGGGTTTTCACTTGGATTTCCCTGATTCTCTTGCTCATGGGAACACCGATTTCCCGACGTGCCCAAACGCCAATGGCGCTTGATCTCTGCCACGTGTCCTCTCAACGGACGGTCCAGATCTTGTTGGGATTTCTCGACTTGCGTTGTCCCAGTTCTCTCGACCTCAGGGATCCCGATTTCCCGATGGCCGATATCCTCCTATTCACGAAGGCTTAACCTCCATGCAACTTCCTATAGATCCGATGACTGTTGGGTATCTACCCCAGATCCGGCGACCCAGATCTATTCTCCTTGCGCGCTCTCCTCCGGTCGCTAAACTTTGTGCACCTTCTCCCGATCCGACGACAGATGGGATTTCTCTTATGAGATCCGACGACTCTCGGTCTCTTCTTCCTGTGTGCTCCTCCTGAGCTCCTCCTGTTTGTGGAAATCCAATAGTCCAGATCTATTTTATCCACATGATCTGACAGTTCCTGTGCTCCCTTGATCTTCCGCGCTTTCTTTTCTACTCTTAGAAGAATTTCAATTTCTCCAAAGGTTTCAACCTTTGCTTGTTCTGTCCTACGAACTCCTCAACTTGAAGTCTCGTCTGATGCACGTATGAAAATGCTACCCTTCCTGAGCTTCTGCCCTTTGAATCCTCACAAGATTCTTTGACTGCTGTACTCTTGTAGAGTCTTCACGTGCAAAACACTATCTTTCCTGAGCTTCCATGAACGCTCAGACCCCTTGGGTATTTTACTCTTCTTCTCTCTCAGATAGGAAATATCGACACCTTCCTGGCTACCTGCTCAAGCAACCTCCTTGCTGAGTCTTTCTGGGTTTTCTTCAACCCATCAAAGGTCCCTCAGTGGACTCTTTCTTCCAATGACAGAACTCAAGGAGTTCTCTGTTCTCCTGTGCCTGCTTGCACATTTCTCAATGCCCTCCTGGCGGAGTACCTTCCTTCCACAGAATGTTCAGTAGTTCTAGGTTCCCTCTGTGCTTCCTTTGCACTTGCTCAATGCCCTCCTAGAAGAGCTTCCCAGAATCCTCAATGATTCTGTCTTTTGAACTCACAGCAGAGTTCCTTCCTCTGTGCACCTCTGTACACATGCTCAATGCCCACTCGGCAGAGCTCTCACAGAACCCTCAGTGATTCTGTCTGTAACTATGTTTCATCTACATAGCCTTGCCTCTTGAGGTGTTCAGCAACCTCACAGGTCTTCCTCCTGAGTTGTTGATTCCAGTCCTGTGCCTCAGCACGTCTTCATCTAACTCCTCTTGAGTTCAGAAGTGCATCCTCCTGTGCACTGGTATTCAAAGTCTCAACACTCTATCACACCATCATGGCATGAAACCTCAAAGACCTCTCAACTGAAATCACACGAACTCCTGCAGAATTCATAATACACAACATACATCTACAACATATATATGGAACACACACAGACATCCATTCAACACAGAATAATGCAGGAAAAACTATTGTTTGTATTAAAATGGCGAAATGCCTGTATTTTACAAAGAGTGTTCTTGAGCTCTCTCTGGCTCTCCTCTTCTTCTCTACATGCATACTTACTCAAAATGAGATCTGAATATCTCTTTTACCTGAGGGGCTCTTAGCGCTTCCCTCTAGGATTTACCTACTCTATTAAATTACAATCAATGGTTGTCTAGTCCAGCGTATGGATCTATATCTCACTCGATCTACCATAAAGGCCGATCTTATCTAATGCCTGCATAAAGCACGAATTTCTTGGCTCAACAGCCTAGCTCATTTAATTACATTCATTTCAAATATTTGAATGAGGCTGCGCCTCCTTTTCATTCTAGAATGCATGCGTGCTGACGTGGCTGGCTGGCTAGCTGGCTGCATGGAGAGATGCTCCTGCATCATACTCCACAGCTGTAAAAATCATGAGCTCCTTCTCATGAGATTTCCCTCTGAGCTGTTGGAAATCCTCCAGGATCCCAAACAAATCTTTGGAGCTGTTCATCCGCTCTGTTATGCTGCTGCTGCTGCTTCCACTGCGCTATTGTTGTTGCTGCTTCTTTCCTTCTGCTCAGCTGCTCCTTGCTGACAGTATCTGCTGACTTTAACATCAGCTCCCTAATCTTCCTGATCACTTCATCCAGTTGCTCCAGTGGCTGGTTTTGTTGTTGCAGTCTCCTCAGCTCCAAAAAATTTTGGCCATTTGGCAGATCATCATGATATCCCATGCCTCTTTCTTCCTCATCTATTTCCAACTTCACCTATTGGATGTGCATGCCCTGCACTTTTATCCTTTCCTCCAAGGCTTCAATTTGATCACACAGATCAGTAAAGCATATGCTGTCCGTGTCTTCTTCCTCTGCTTCTGCAACCTCCTCTGTTGCATTCTTTTCAGTTTCGCGGCTGAAAAATATCGAGCCACTCCTCGGAATGCTCATTTTCTTCTTCTGCTTCTGCTGCAAACTCCCATGTTGCAGTCTCTTCAGCTTCAATGCTGAAGGCTTTGAGCCATTCCTCGAAATTCTCACTCTCTTCCTTCCCTTCTGCTTCTTCTTCTGCTGTCAGCTCTAATGCTACAATGCTCTCAGCTTCCTGACTGAATGTGTTGAGACATTCCACCGAATGCTCATTCTCTTCTTTCATTTCTACTTGGGCAGATTTCAAAGTTTGCTCCAATTTCCTTTTGATAGTCATCTCCAGCTGTGACTGTTCTGCTACTGCACCATTTACAACACAATTTTGGAATATTGGAATTCCCCCAATCATCATTCGGCTCCTCTGATCTTCTTCTGCTGTCAGCTGTACACCCTGATCACAATCAAATCTCTAGCTCATCTACTCCATCAGCTCCCCTGGCTGAATCCAACTTGCTTCTGATTTCATGAGACCCTCAGATGGTCTCATCTGCTCATCTCTGCCCACCTGGCAATATGGGATGCTTCCGCTGCTCCCCTGGCAGACCATGAGATCAACCGATCCTATCTTCATCAGCACTCCTTGCTGAGTTGAACTCTCCTCTGAGTCCATGAGACCTTCAAATGGTCTCAAATTTTCATCTCTGCCCTCCTGGCAGTCTTCGATGCTTCCACTTCCCTCCTGGCAGTCTTCGAGATCCTCATCTGATCTCCTTTCATTGCCCAGCTGGCAATGCAAAGTTTCCTCATTGTCCTCTTGACAGTCCATGAGACCTTCAACTGATATAATCTCTGTTCCCTTGCCCATATGGAAATTTGGAAACCTTCCACTACCCTCCTGGCAGTCTATGAGATCCCGCTCTGATAATCTCTGATCATAGCCCAACTGGAAAATTGAAATTCCTTGGATATCCTCATGACAGTCTGTGAGGTCCTTGGCTGATCTCAACTCGTTTCCCTCTTGGAAATCTGGAATTTTTTCTTCTCTGCCCTCCTGGCAGTCCTTGAGATCCTCCGACGATCCCAATTCATCCTCTTCATCATCATCATCGAGACCTCTCCTAGTCTCTGGTTCGCATACCTGAACCAATTCTTCATCTTGTCGCATCCGCAGTTCCAGCTTCTTTATCTCTGCTCGTATATCCGCGAGCTCTCTATCCATTTCTGCAAGCTTTTCTGCATTGCTTTTCTTCCTACGGCCTTCAGTAGCCATAGCGCTGTCTCTGTTTGCCTTCCTAGCAAATCTACTGCTATCACCTCACACTAAGAGTTTCACTAGTCTCATCCTTACAGTCTCCCTGACTGCCTTCTCGACTACTACCTACCTGCAAACAATCGCCTACAGAGTCTTCAGTAACTTTGTCTTTAATAGAGTAGCTTCCACTCCTCTATCTGCAAAAAAATACAAACAGATTCTCCCTCTGATACCACTTAATGTTTATCAGAGTGCTTTCTTCTCCTCTACCTCTTCCTGCCTGAAATATACAAGCAAGAATTTCAAGCTCTGATACCACTCTGACGCAGGCGAGGCATGTGACCATACACCTCCAACTCACCTGCTTCCAGGATCGTTCAATTCCCTGCTTCGAGTCGAAATTGGCTCCTTAGATTCCTCCTGCTAGAGTCCTTTTCTAAAATTCGACCCAATCCATAGGTCCTTACGCTCCCCCTCACGGCCTTCAACACTTGACCATGGTTATCCCCGACTCTCTATCGGAGTTCAGGATTTTGCTGTTCTCGCTGTTGAGAACTTCTCGCCTCTCCAATTCTCGATTTGTGACAAGCGCCTTCATGTACTGGCCCTACCAGCTCAGCTCTTGCTCATATAACCAATCCTCATGACCATGATCAATTCCTCCTATCAGGGTTTACCTCCTATCGGAGTTTCGACACTTTCAATGTCGCAATGCGCATGTCCATAGGACTTACGATTCTCCGAATCCCGACGCGCCCCTTCCTTCTCAGCTCTAGCCCTTCCCGACTATACCATGGTCCATATTACCTGTCTCCGTGTGACCACAGTCAACTATCCATCGGATTTTTGGGGTTTATGATGTCGCGATGCACATGCCTTCGCAACCTCCGATCCTGCGATCCCCGATGCCACTTGGCGTTGCCTCATGGCAAGGCTTGATCTTCTGGCACCTGTCCCCTGCTTTGGTGCCTATGACCCACACTCCTTATGACGGCATGGAGTGACACCTGTCCTCCACTACGACACTGTCCTCCTTCCCTGCTGCAGTGACAGCTAGCCCCCACTCATCGGGGTTTCGCATTTCACAATTTCAAAGTGCTCAAATCACTTGTTCCCGGGATCCCCGATATCCCGATGGCCTCAACTCCGATGGTGCTAGATGATTTCCACGCGTCCTTCCAACAGACGATCCTGATCTCGTCGGGCTTTCGAAACTTCCGATGCCCTTGTTCCCTTGACCTTAGGAATCCCAATTTCTCGATGACTACTTATGTCGACTCGCTCCCGATCTTTGACACCTGTCCTCCGATGATGGACAACTCATATCTCGTCGAGGTTTTCAATTGGATTTCCCCGATTCTCTTGCTCACGGGAATGCCAATTTCTTGACACGCCCAAATGTCGATGGCGCTTGATCTCCGCCACGTGTCCTCTCAATAGACGGTCCAGATCCTGTCGGGATTTCTCGACTTGCGTTGTCCCAGTTCTCTTGACCTCAGGGATCCCGATTTCCCGATGGCCGATATCCTACTATTCACAAAGGCTTAACCTCCATGCAACTTCCTACAGATCCGACGACTGTCGGGTATCTGCCGTAGATTCGGCGACCCAGATCTGTTCTCCTTACGCACTCTCCTCTGGTCGCTAAACTTCGTGCACCTTCTCCCAATCCGATGACAAACGAGATTTCTCTTATGAGATCTGACGACTATTGGTCTCTTCTTCCTGTGCACTCCTCCTGAGCTCCTCCTAGTCATGGAAATCCAATGGTCCAGATCTATTTTATCCTCCTAATCCGACGGTTCCTGTGCTCCCCCGAGCTTCCACGCTTTCTTCTCTGCTCTTAGAAGAATTTCAATTTCTCCAAAGGTTTCAACCTTTGATTGTTCTGTCCTGCGAACTCCTCGACTTGAAGTCTCACTTGATGCGTGTATGAAAACGCTACCCTTCCTGAGCTTCTGCCCTTTGAATCCTCACAGGATTCTTTGACTCCTGTACTCCTGTAGCTTCCATGAACGCTCAGTCCTGAGCTATCTGTCCTGAGCTTCCATGAACGCTCAGACCCCTTGGGGATTTTACTCTTCTTCTCTCTTAGATAGAGAATATCAACGCCTTCCTGGCTACCTGCTCAAGCAACCTCCTTGCTGAGTCTTTCTGGGTGTTTTTCAACCCATCAACGGTCCCTCAATGGACTCTTTCCTCCAATAACCAAACTCAAGCAGTCCTCTGTTCCTCTGTGCATGCTTGCACATTTCTCAACGCCCTCCTGGGGGAGTACCTTCCTTCCACAGAACGTTCAGTAGTTCTGGGTTCCCTCTGTGCTTCCTTTGCACTTGCTCAATGCCCTCCTGGCAGAGCTTCCCAGAATCCTCAATGATTCTGTCTTCTAAACTCACAACAGAGTTCCTTCCTCTGTGAACCTCTATACACACGCTCAATGCCCACTCGACAGAGCTCTCACAGAACCCTCAGTGATTCTGTCTGCAACTGTGTTTCAGCTACACAGCCTTGCCTCCTGAGGTGTTCAGCAACCTCACAGGTCTTCCTCCTGAGTTGTTGATTCCAGTCCTGTGCCTCAGCATGTCTTCATCTGACTCCTCTTGAGTTAAGAAGTGCATCCTCCTGTGCATTGGTATTTAGAGTCTCAACACTCTGTCACGCCATCATGGCATGAAACCTCAAAGACCTCTCAACTGAAATCACACGAACTCCTGCAAAATGCATAATACACAACATACATCTACAACATATATATGGAACACACACAGACATCCATTCAACACAGAATAATGCAGGAAAAACTGTTGTTTGTATTAAAATGGTGAAATGCCTGTATTTTACAAAGAGTGCTCTTGAGCTCTCTCTGGCTCTCCTCTTCTACTCTACATGCATACTTACTCAAAATGAGATCTGAATATCTCTTTTACCTGAGGGGCTCTTAGCGCTTCCCTCCAGGATTTACCTACTCTATTAAATTACAATCAATGGTTGTCTAGTCCAACGTATGGATCTAGATCTCAGCCGATCTACCATAAAGGCCGATCTTATCTAATGCCTGCATAAAGCATGACTTTCCTGGCTCAACAACCTAGCTCATTTAATTACATTCATTTCAAATATTTGAATGAGGTTGCGCCTCCTTTTCATTCTGGAATGCATGCGCGCTGATGTGGCTGGCTACATGGAGAGATGCTCCTACATCACTCGCCGATACAAAGAGCCTAATTGTTGAATGCAAGTATGCATTGGCCTCTAAGTTTGAAATGGACCTTGGTATGATGAGCTACTTCTTGGGACTAGAGGTGTGGCAGAGAACTGATGAGATCTTCCTGAGTTAGGGGAAGTACATAGTTGAGATATTGAAGAAGTTTGAGATACTGAACTTGAATCCCGTGGCTACACCAATGATGACGAATATGAAGAAACTAAGTGTGTCTTCTCCCGATTCTGATGAAATTGATTTGACTCTGTATTGACAGTTGATTTCATAATTGATGTATTTGGTTAACACCAGACCAAATGATCTGAAAATGATAAAGACTTGTATTCTTGAAAATATTTGCAAGTTTTAATTTAAGTGTACTTATGCAAATGGATCAATTTTCAAACACAACTTTTATAGAAATTACACATTCAAGATGCATATAATCAACAACAAATAACAGTGAATAGAAAACACATAACACAACAAATGATAAAGGAGTTCACCCCTCTCTTGGGCTACATCTCCTGGTCCAGCATCCAATGGATCTTTTGTATTATTTGCTCAAAGTGCTAAAATATGTGCTTTACAATGCTCAAAATGCCAAATAGATGGCTCCAATGTCTTCAAAACATCCAAAAACCCCTAGCTGGGCTTTTTCGACACCTGGTTTGGCCAAAAATTGAAGAAGATAGGCTTCCTGAAAGTTCCCCTTCAAACTTGTTGTCTCTGGATCTCCAAAATGCACCTCTGCATCCTCAACCTAGCCTCTGCACTCATATTTTTGTTAAAACCTAGCACCAGGTGCAACCACAAAATGGTGCGAACTATAGGATGGTTAGGGCGCACCTAGCCCCTAACCGCCAAAACCGTGGACATATGGGTCACCATGTGACCGCGCACACATACAAAAAAGCCAAGGTTTAAACTCTATGGAAATGCGCCAAGTGTCAAGCGCATGGGCCCCAATTTCATTTGAAAAATGTGTGCGGAAATGGTTATATGGTGGATATGTATATGACCAGGGGTCGGGGCTAAGCCCCAGCTCGGATCGCGCCCAACTGTTATATATTACAAATTCAAATAAATTTTAAAACGTTTATATAATAAGAACCAACGGTTGGCACGCCGGTTGGGCGACCCTTCCCAAAGATCTTCCCCTGCCCAAAGGTCGCGGGGTCGAGTCCTTCCGACTACACAAATTTTAAACCATAGCCAAGGTGACACGTGGTGACCCTTGTTTGGGCCACGTGTCACCAATCCATTCGCCACCAATGCCACATGTCAAGAAACGATTCTTCATCCAACAACCATCCAACACCTGCCATGTGTCATACATCCCTACCATGTCAGCATCTGCCACGTCAGCATTCGTACAGGCTATACAGTCAGCACATTTTTTTTACATGTTTGACATTTTGAAAAGAACGTGATATCTCACTCATCCGACGTCTGTTTGAACCCAAACAAGTTGTGTTGGGTTCGTGGAAACGAGGCCTACACACCCATTTGATTTGAAGCAATTCCGAGCACTTTGAATTTTGAGCAAAATTTGATCCCTTGGATCACACCTCCCCATTGGAAAGCTTTTGGACCTCCAAAAGACTATTTTCAGTCTATCTGAAGATGAGGGTATAGTCCCCTCACCTTTCCAATATCAATCCACTTGGCTTTGCTTGGATTTGTGCCTTTAAGACCAATTCGAAGATATTCCACATTTCCTCGTTTTGAATTTCTCACTCCTGTCAAGGATTGTGTCTTCATGCAGTTCTGTAAGATATTCTGGGGAGAAATCATCTATAGAAGGAATTTGAACATGTTCTCCTTGATCATCAATCAAGGGAGGCTCATACAATTTCAAATTCTCAACATTAACAACTGCATACATATGCATATAAGGAGGCAAATCTAAATTGAAGGCATTGTTACCAATCTTGTCAAGAATATTGAAAGGACCATATCAAATTGGTTTCAGTTTTTTACCTTCTCCTTTAAGCCTCTCCTTACTAATGTAAAGCCAAACTTCATCTCCAACTTGGAAACTGTGATCAACACGATGCTTGTCATGTCTTGTCTTGTACTTGGCTTGACTCTTTTCCAACTGCTCTTGTACCATTTGATGTATCGACTGAATTTGTTCATTGAAATTTTCTACCCTATCAATGTCATATTGACCATCAATAGCAATATCCTTCCCAAAGATAAAACCTAAAGGAGATTTGGGAAAATAGCCAAAACATGCTTCAAATGGTGATGTTTGAGTTGAAGAGTGATTAGCTCGATTGTAAGCATGTTGAATGTAGTGTAAATGCTCATCCCAAAGTTTAGGATGCTTGCTGCAATAACCACGAAGAAGATGCACCACTGTTCTATTTACCACTTCTGTCTGACCATCGGTTTGCGGATGAAAAGATGTGCTCTTTTTTATTTTGGTGTCCATGAGTGCCCATAAACTCGACCAAAAGTTCCCAATAAAGCGAGAATGTCGATCAGAAATAATAGATTTAGGCAATCCAAAATGTACCCAAACATTCTGAAAGAACATTTGTGTTGTTTGTTCAGCTATAACCTGCTTCTTACAAGGCATCAAAATACAGATTTTACTAAATCTATCAACCACAACATAAATATAATCATGATTTCTTTTAGACATAGGTAGACCTCCTACAAAGTCCATAAAAATACTTTCCCAAGGATGAGAAGGAACCAGAAGTGGAGTATACAAACCCAACTTTCAATTGCTAGGTTTTCTTGTGGTACATAACGAACATCCTCGAACATATCTCGAAACACTTTCATTCATTTTAGGCCAATAGCAGTACCTTTGCAAATTAGCCACTGTCTTGCCTAGACCAAAGTGACCAGCAATAAGAGAAGAATAGGCCTCTCTTATTATGTTGATTCTTTCACCTTGTGGAATACATAACTTGCCAAGATGATACAAAAGATTATCATGCACATGGTAATCCAATTCCTCAACATGGTTAGAATGACACAAAGCCGCATATACTTCTTTAAAATCAGCATCTAAAGCATATTTCTCAACATAACTCTCATGCATGATAGGACTATGCTTAAGAATAGTTGAAGCACTAATAATAGGCCTTGAAAGCATATTGGCAACTTTGTTATAAATTCCCTTCTTATAGTTTATGACCAAGTGGAATTGTTGTAGAAAACCCATCCATCTGAAGTGCCTTGCTTGTTGTAGCTTTGTTTGTGATTGTAAGTATTGTAGTGGTTGATGATCTATGTGGACAATGGT
>JZKD02S0473593.1:282126-297136 GCA_000966675.3 Picea glauca
GCAACAATAAAATCATTCCAAGAGGTTAAAATTTTACCATGTTTCTTCATGTCCTCTTGAGTCTTGGCTTCCCACCAAATGAGTGTTGCACTATACAATCTTAAAGAAGCAAGCTAAATCTTAGTTTCATCATCTTGAATTTTTTGTATCCTGCAATACACCTCAATCTGACGAATCCAATTATCTAATTTCTCAGCATTTACCTCTCCATTGTACATTGGCAATTCGAATTTAATATCAATCTTTAACAAAGGAATTTGTGGAGGAGTTTTACCATGTCCTTTTGGAGAATTTGAAAGAGGTCTTGAACTGGTAGAAGAAGAGGAAGATGGAGGTGAGGGTGGTGGAGAAGCACCATTCCCTCCATTTCCATTTGGAGTCTTATCACCACTGTTTCCCTTGTGCTTTGAAGGGTTGGAGCCTTCACCTTGGAACCTTGTATTCCTTTTTTCCATCAAGACTTTCATCATTTCTCTCATTTCCATGAAAGCCTTTTTGAGATCTTCATCTTCTGTAGGAATATTTTCATGACTCTCTTCATGAGCCATACTTGGTGAATGCCTCCTTGAAGCTTGAGGTGATGATATAATTTTTATTCTTGAAGGATGAGAACTTGTCTCTACAAGTTGACCTTCTCCTCTTGTGAGTTTCAACCTTGTGAGCATCAAAAAACAAAACACTTGCAAATAATCAAGCCTTCGAAAACCTAAGCTCTGATACCAACTTGATCTGAAAATGATAAAGACTTGTATTCTTGAAAATATTTGCAAGTTTTAATTCAAGTGTACTTATGCAAATGGATCAATTTGAAAACACAACTTTTATAGAAATTACACATTCAAGATGCATATAATCAGCAACAAATAACAGTGAACATAAAACACATAACCAAATATTTTCTATGCAGTGAGTTCACCTAGCCAGTTTATAAGTAAACTAAGATAGACACACTAGATTGTTGTGAAGCATGTGTTTAGATACTTGCGAGGCACAATTGGACATCGTCTAAGATATACTTCCAGTATTGATATGATATGGCAGGAATATATTAACTCTGATTGGATAGGGAGCGCAGTGGATAGAAAGAGAACCTTTGGGTGTTGCTTCACTTTGGGATCTTCCATGGTTTCCTAGTGTAGCAGGAAACAAAATTCTGTGGCTTTGAGCACAACATAAGAAAATAACATTGCATTAAGTATAACAGTCCGTAAAGCAGTGTGGCTTCGCAAGCTCTTTGCAAATTTATTTGAACATGTGCTGGATTCCACCATTATTCATTATGGTAACCAAAGTTGTGTGAAGATCTCTGATAATCCAGTGTTTCATGACAAATCAAACCACATTGAGATCAAGTACCATTACATTTGAGACATGGTGCAGAGGAAGGAATTATTGGTGCAGTACCTTCCTACATACGAGCAGGTTGTTGATGTTCTTACCAAACCAGGACAAAGTTCAAGTACTTTCATGACAAACTTGGCATGGCAGAGAATGCCTCCCTCACTTAGAGGGAGTGTTGATGTTTGTAGCTTCCTAACACATTCTCCAGATCGTACTCCTATGTGACTGATTTGAGTTTATTTGTGATGACACTTATCCGAAAAGGGATAAGTGGGGCACTTATCCGAAAAGGGATAATTGTGTTTGGGCTTATATCCCAACGTCCCATGTGGAGAGAACAGGAGGACATGTCAAGGGAGTTGAACCTTGACTTCATACACTATGGGAGTTGAACCTAGTGTTTCTAGAGGGTGTAGCCTCTAGAATTCCACATGGAGTGCCATGTATGACAAAATTTATCCAGATTGTACTCATCTGTGAATTGATTTGAGTTTATATGTGAGGACACTTATTCGAGAAGGGATAAGTGCATTTAGGCTTATAGCCAATCATCCCATGTGGAGATAACATGAGGACATGTCAAGGGAGTTGAACCTTGGCGTCTCACAGTATGGGAGCTGACCCTAAGTGTTCCTAGAGGGAGTAGCCTCTAGATGTCCACATGGGAGTGCCATGTGTGACAAACCTTTTGCTAATATGGTGGTTGTGTACCATTGGTGGAGACTGCATGTCTCTGAATAGTATTTGTATACTACTATGGAAAGATACCTCCCTAGCTAGGAGGGAGTGTTGATGTTTCAACATCGGGCATAACTTCTCCTAGATTGGGCTGCAGACCAAGGGAGATAGGATACATTTATCATAAAGGTGAACTTGTGGTAAATGGGACCAGACGTAGTCCTTCCTTGATCATGACAAGGAATAATATGGACTCAAGGTGCTTGAATTTATTTCCATGTGTCAGTTAGCATCAGGCCAACATTCACTCATAGGTGTGTACCTATGGTGAAAGATCCTGGTGTGGTCTTTTTCCTAGTCTTGGTGATTTGAAAAGGAATGATAAAGACTCAATATGTTATATGCTATTACATGCAGACCCAAAGTGAGCCTAATCTTAGAGAGAGTTAATTGCCTCAAAGGGAGAGCCATGGAAGGAGTTTCTCCTCAGTTCAGATCGGAGAGAGATGTCTCCCAAGACTGACAGACAAGTTTCATGAGTCTAGGGTGAAGTTTGTATACTTCAAAGACAATCTTGGCATGTTGTAGAATATCTCCCTTGTTGAGAGGGAGTGTTGATGTTTGTCAAACATCAGGAAGACATTCTCTTAAAATAATAATTAATAATATAATTATTGATTCTTAAATATCATATATAATAAGTAAATGATAATATAATAAATAATTATTGATTATTCAAGGGACGCATCCTTTCATGGATGGTCACCATATGTTCCCTGTATATGGAACACTCATCATTGTAATAATATATCGATCATATCTCATATGAAGAAAAACCAACAGAGCCCATATAATTCCTTCTTCAATCTACATATATGAGAATCTATCACATGCACCTCAAAGCCCTAATGTTGCTCAATGTACACATCTTCCTCGATCATTCTATTGAGGAAGGTTATCTTCACATCCATTTGATTTATCCTCCACTCCATCTATGAAGCAATAGATATAACATCCTTGATAGAGTTATACCTAGTGACTGGAGCAAATGTCTCCACATAGTCAACTCTCTCAGTTTGGGAGAACCCTCTCACCATGAACATTTCCTTATACTTTTCAATACTTCCATGTGTGATATGTTTTATCTTAAAGACCAGTCTTGATCTCAACACCGATTTCCCCTCTGGCCTTGAAATTTTTTCCCACACATCATTATTCATGATGGAATCATACTCCTCCATCATGGCATCCCTCCAAACCTGGCGGCATGCTTTCTCCTCAAAATTGGTAGGCTCAGAATCAATGTTGTCACTCATGAGTTTCGTCTAACTAGGAAATTGTTTCATTGGTTTTCTCTCCCTTAAAGTACTCCTAGGATGCTTCACATGCTCCTGAGAAACTCTCAGTGTTCACAAAATCCATTTCATCATCCTCATGACAAAATTAGAAGGAATCTCCAACTCCTCCTCTTGATATGAAGATAGAATCCTTGTTGCGGGTGTTGGTGTCTCCTCAATCTTCAGAGCCTCTTGCTCATTAGCCTCCACCACTACTGAAAGAGATCCATGTGAATCCATAAAGGATCTTATTTCCTCAAATATAACATCCCTTCTCACCACAGTGTTCCCCTAAAATGGAATGTACACCTGATGCACCTTTGAAGTCTCACTATATCCCACAAAGATGCAATTTTGTGATGAGGGTTCCATTTTGGTCCTCTTCTTTGAAGGTACATGAATATATATTGGACACCCGAATATGTGAAAATTCCCAATATTTGGTTTCACTCCTATGAACACCTCCTCATGATTCTTGTCTTATGAGACCTTATGAGGACTCTTTCTCTAAATATAAACTATCACGTTGCATGCCTCTTCCCTGATCATGGATCATTTCCTTGGCAACCCCAACTATGGCCTCGTTCTTCCTCTCTACCACCCCATTCTATTTGGGTTGTATGGCACTATCAACTCCTTAATTCTTGCCTCCTTTCAGAAATTTTTGAATTCATTGGAGGTATACTCACCTCCATTTTTTACCTCATAAATTTGACCTTCCTGCCCATCTGCTTCTCCACAAGAGCCTTAAAATCCCGAAACCAACTAAAGACCTCATCCTTGGTATTCATGAAGTAGATCCATGTTCTCTTAGATAAATCATCAATGAAGGCCACATAGTAATTGTAACCACTCAGAGATGGCATTGACATAGGACCACATACATCTAAATGCACCAAATACAATATCCCCTTGGACCTACTATCACTACTAGGAAAGGTAGTCTGGGCATACTTTCAAAGTGTAAATCCTTTGCACACAACTTGTTTCTCTACATTTAACTTTGGAATACCAATGAAAATCTCCCTCAATAATGATAAATATTTGTGATGCAAATGACCCATCCTCTTGTGCCATAAATCACACAAGTTGTCATTGTCATGAACGAGAGCACATACAAGTTAACCCTTCAACAAGTATAATTTACCCTATTTGCTTTCAATTACACATATTGAACTTGGACTATAAGTTCTTGGCCTGAAAAGTACCTTTATATCCTATAAACAAATATCATGTCCCTTGTCCTCCATGGTTGAGGTTGCGAGTAGGTTCTTGGTTAGCCTTGGAACATATAGCACATCTGTCACCTCAAAAGGAATCCCTAAATATAGATGAAACTGAATGGTCCCAACCCCATCTACTACATACCTAACATTATTACCAAGCTCCACATGTAGCTCTGAGTTTTCCTTTGAAATATTGCTGAACAAATCCTTTGATCGCGTCATATGACAAGAAGCACTGCTTTCCACTAACCAGGAATCCTTGGCTATGACACCATATTTACAAGACACCAACGAGAAATCCTTCTTGAACATGGTGGAGAACTCACTCACCTATGTGTCTGCTAATGCCGCAACCTGTGCCTTATTATTTACCTTCTTCTTGTTTAGAAACTGACATACATAATGGCCAAACTTATGACATGCAAAGAATTTAGTATTTTTCATGTACTTATTATTTCCATCCTAAGAAGTGACCTATACACTAGTATTCTTCTTGGTATTCCCCTCACCCTTCCTTGCATGAATTGCAAAGGAAAGGTTCTCATCATCATCACCCTTGTGTTGGCCTCCATGCAAAGATTCCACCCGAATCTCCTCTTGGATGAAGTCATCCCATAATATCTCCCAATGAGGAATTTTTTATCATGTCACAATGCTTTTGATGAAGAGATCCCATGGCTTAGTGAAGCCATTTAGGGTGTCCTCACCAACTCTTGTTCTGACACTACCTCTGCAATTGGTGCCAACTCATCACGAACTTGTGTGATTGTGGTGATATAATTAGATATTGTATATGATATAGACATCTCGGTTCCCCTAGGTTTCTCTCTTAGCACCATATTCCTATTCTGGTTATCGCTCGGGTATAGTTTTTTTAGATCCTCCCACATATATCTAGCTGTCTCCTTTCTGGATAGATGAGGGATCACATGATCCTTTATTACATCTAGAATAATCCTCCTAGATTTCACATCCTTTTTGTTATCTTATACCAGTTGTCTAGCATTAGTAGGAGGGGTGAGTTTCTGATATGAAAACTCCCAAATTCCATTCTTCATAAGAACTAATTATATCCTCTCCTTCCATGGAATATATTTGGATGCACCCTCCAACCGATCTTCAAATTTCACTCCAGTTGTAGCCATCCCTGTCCAAAAAAAAACTCAACCAAAAAATTTCAAACTGCTAGAAAGTAACCTGCTATAAACCTGTGACAAATCCTATCTCCTACTCCTAATTCAAACTTTATGGCTCTGATACCATGTTAAAACCCCAAATACTAGTTTTGATTTATATTCCTAGCAATATTTTCTACCTATAAAATTAATTAAGTCTATGATTAAATTTTGAAGCTGCTGAACATAAATACACTAGTATTTTAACATAAATATGTAGTGGAATAGCAAGTACAAAATCAGTCATGCACAACAACAAAAAAACCAGTCACACATTACATAGTTTTTTACCCTAGAAACCCAACTAGGAAAACCAACATTTAGTGAATTTTATTATTATTTGACCCATAGAGAAATTCTAGATTTTGTATAGAAATGGAACTTGTAAATCGACCCCTATGGAAAACTTGTTCCATTGGAAAATCATCCCACTGGAACCCCAATTTTCTCAGCCTCCCTCTTTCTCTCCCCTTGTATGGTTGTCATACATATCAGTATAGATATATGTATAGACCCCTCATGGCGGCTAGTATGGATTTTGGCCCTCTGGAATTAATCTAACTTGGCCTCCACTCGATTTCCCTTTTCTTGTATTTTCTATTGCAACACTTATTTTCCTTAGCCTTGAGTCTCTCGCTCTTCACTTGAGAAAATCACTCTTTCAATGATCATCAACTGAATGTGTGTCTTTCTCCTCTCCTTAGGATTTCTTTTATAACATTTCATTACCCAAAAACCTAACCCTTAATCTTCCAAAGTGATAAATGGCTATGATTAAACCCTAAGCCTCACATGAGATCAATGGTCAAGATTATATCTAAGTCACTTAACCTTAGAAAACCTTATTCGATAGCCAACATTAATTAACTAAATTAATTAATGTGCTTTCCCTAAGTCAAACTTAGGTAAGAAACATAAAATTCACTTACTTAATAAATAAAGCAAGTACCTAGAGAGGATTTGGAGATCTTCTGCATGCTTGACACTTGGCCTGTGCAGAAGCACCTATCCGAGCTATAATCATCAACAAAAATTTCCCAACACAATTTTGTTATATATCCAAATTTTTAGTTGTTGGAGTAACTTACAAACCAAGGAAGAAATATATTACTTCATAACTCTTAAATACTTAGAGGTACTCAATGTCCAAACAAATATCCACGAGGGGAACATGATTTATACCTTTTTGGGACGAAGGGATAACACTTTTTCAAAGGTAGTGGAATTTGTTGCCCACCACTCTAATTTCTCATGTCTTTGACTTGAAAGAAAATGCCTTGCCCCATTCCAAAAACCATTCAACAAGAACATGCTCCTGAGAACACTTTTTAAGGTGAACCTATCCTAGTTTAAATAAATTGGTTGCATTTCATAAAATTAATCAAGGATTGTTTTCTAGGTTCATTCTATGTACAACCTACAATCATTGTATTCTATGAACATACTCTATTTTCATATCTGTAGCCTAATAAGTAGAAACAATATTGCAGTACTACTTCATTTCAAATCTACATCTCCTCTTAGGTGATTGAGACACCCTCCATCTATGTTGCTTAGTTGTAATTAATTACTGATCTTAATAACATCATTTTTTCTCAAGTGACTAAAACATTTTTTTGTTAGATAAAAAGGTTTGAAACATATTTTTTGATAAAGACTAATTATATAAATAATTAGCCAAGTATTTATAGGAATTCAACTTTAAGAGCTACTGAACTTCCCTACTTGTTTCATTAACATGAGAAATCATAGTGTGAAAGTGTCTAATGGCTTTTCCCATACTTTTAAGAGTAAGGCACCAACTCCAAATTCAAAGATATGATATTTTCTTGGGGGTACATCAATTCACAACCTATTCATGTACAATCAAGTTATAGCAAGACTCATATCATATGGATTTGTTTCGTCTCAAGTTGAAAAGTGTTCATAATTAGTAGAGTGAATCAGTCATTTAACTCTCCTTAATCCCATGTGCAAAGCTCCTTATGGAACATAAAGGAGAGGGCATGCAGATGTCATGTTATGCTATTATTATTAGTCCCTGCCTTGAGGCAGGATGGACTTATTTTAAACAGTTTTCTATTTTTCCATTATTATGGCACATAAATCAAAGTGCTTAACTTAAGTTTTCATCCATGTCGACTTTGTTTTCCCAATCAAATTCTTCGAGATAATTTTCTCTCCCATTCACATGCTTTGTGGTCTTATTTGGAATCTTTTCGAGGCAACTTTACTTTATCGAAAGTCATTTCTTAGGTTTCAAGTTCAGAATTTGCAAATATTTTTCGAACTTTAATGTTAACGAATAGCTAATATATTTAGCATTAAATCTTTGACCTTCTATGCTAGGGAAAATAGGTTAGATTATGTCTAAATCGTTTTGGCTACGTGTTTGTGAGTATGGACAGAAAATTGGGCATACTCCACGTATTCATAGCCATGCGGTATCGATATATTGAGGATGTGTTGGTCCTCATTATAAATCAAAATGTGCTTAATCGTTTTCCTTTCCTCTTGCCTGTATGTGATTGTATGTTTTCTTCCTGTGAGCCTCTGCCCGTATGTGTTTGTATGTGTTCTGCCTGTATCTGCATGTGCAGTGCAGGTAAATGTAGACTCTGTAATATCTGGCACCATGAAGCTAAGTCGATTAACTATTCAATTGTGAGAGAAATGCCATATAGAGAAGTCAATTAACTATTCAATTGTGAGATAAATGATAAAGGATGCAGGTAAAATATTCTGCAGAGAAATAATAGAGCATGCAGTGAAATATTCTTATCAAACAAAGACCTCATTTTATTTTACAATTATTTTTTAACATCTCCGCTCATTTTATTTTACAAATCCCTGTGACGACTTATGACTTTTGTTTTAGGAGGGGTTGTGTAGATACCAGTTTTGTTTTTTCGGTAGTAAGAAGCTTTTGTTGTCAGGGCTCTTGGCATGGGTGATCCCTCCCACACACTCTTCAAACCACCTTGTTGCTGGTGGCTCTGAGCGTGGATGATTCCTCCCCACCCTGTTTTTCAGACCTTTTCCCATAAGAAATGCATGGAGGAAGGATTGGCTAGATGATTCCTCCTCCAAACGAGTCAGTTCCAGTTCCAGCTTTCCCTCGTGCGCCATCGATGATCTTTCCTTAGTCATCTCATAATCTTAAGATTAGAATCCTACTTCTTTTTCCTTGCTATGTCTAAAGGCGTACATGTATTGACAATGGGCACAATTAATGATTTTTTAATTTTAAATTCTAATCTGATGGCTAAGCATTGAGCATTGAAGATGCTGGCATATTCTTAGTCATCCTCCAAATTAGTGGTCAGATTTATTGTTCATAACTTGCATTTATGACGGCATCCGTTAACATGTTTATTTTTTTACATTTACCTAATCACATCATAAATTTACTGTAAAAATACATAATTGCCACATTCAAAATATGCAGGCCATGTTTATATCATTAAAAACCACTCTGCCCACGTTTCATTTTGGTGGCACTCATTCATTTTTTATATTTAAAAGGTCGTTTAATAGCAGGATCCAGATGTTTTATGTGCGTTCTGTGTTGGAGTCGCTCAATCATGGCTCTTGTTCTGAATGGAACCCTTTCAATGTTCTCCAGCCGCGAATCGGATGTACTAGTTTACAACTACAGTTAGAATCGTGCTTCTCCCCCACTTATTCGTCTTATTCGTCGCTAGGAGAAAAGTGCCACTAGCTGCTATAGATGTGTACAATGGATAATTAACCTTGTTGATATGCATCCTATAGATAAAAAAACAAGAGTTTTCTGCTAAGAATGAATTTCTAAATTCTCATAACTGACCAGCTATTTTGAAATTGAATTGATTGAACCAAAATAGTAGGTAATCGATTGAATGGCTTGTGTAAGCTTTTTGTGTTTGGATGGAACCAAGCCCTTGAAACTAGAAATTCTTTGTGGAAGGACCATCTGAACCAAATATTCACAGTACTCATTAATCCAAAGATAAATGTCGACACCTGCATCATCTTATTTATAGGAATGTGCAAAAGGATCCATAGAGCCAAGATGAAGAGAATGAACCCTTCATTTGGCATTGACAAGGGAAATAATGAATGTGCTTATCTTCCCAGCTACTCCCCCTACTTTGAAGTAAGAAGAGAACAAATTAACATAGCATTTGTCTTACGGGTTATAAGGCTTATCGTAACATTCGATATATATCTTCTTATTATTTATTTATGATAGCTTCCTTCATAGCTTCAACTTCTTGAGTTCTCTTGGTAACAGAGTTTTATTCTGCTTTTCATAGCTTCAGCAACTTCTTCTTCTGCTTTTCATAGCTTCAACTTTTTAAGTTCTCTTGGCAATAGCCTCTTCTTCTACTTTTCTGGCAGCCTCTCTATTTCTATCCATTTGATCTTCCCTTTGAATATCTTTCTTTCTAGCCATTTGATCTTCCCTCTGAATCAACTTGTCTTGTTTTGTCTTCCTTGCTGTTCCAATGACATTCTCTGTTTAAGTGTTAACAGCTAATCCCTTTGTCTGATACTAACCTGGGTTTGCATCCTAAGAGACTTTTGGCCTGCCTTTCGTAAAAACATGCGTGTTGAGGTGATCAGTCCACTTGCATGAAACCATTGAACGGGTGTCGATGTTTATTTACCCAGAGAATGCGTGTCCACTAAAGTGGATAGGGACTCGCATTGGGATCATACCCCACCCAAATCTAGAACGACGTCACTAGATATACCTGCATTAATTTCATTATGAGGCTGCCCTGAATATATAGGAGTTAGATCTCACGCTACGGTTTTCTCGAAGGCTATCCACTATGCAGCAGTCCAATGATTGGGAAGCTGCTGCATGGTTGAAGATTTACATAACCATACCATACATGACACCTGATGGGACGTCTTGGTCACCGGGACCTCATCGCGTAGAACGAACGCTTACACCAGAAAAAGATCTTCCCGTTGGCTACTGCCTGCCCCGTTCCGAGTTCAAGCTAATTCAAATTTTGAATTTAGCAAAGGCGCCAAGGCACAATGACTCCTTGCTTATTGGTTCTGATGTTTGTCTGATAATTTTGCTCTCGCTTTTGTTTTCCTGCAACATATCGAGTTCAAATCCATAGGTATGATGGACACAATGCTGAGCTTTGCGCGAGGAAATTGAATCATGCATCACCAGTTGACTTTATTAAATCTATCTCAGTTGTAATATATCGGCAGCCTTTGGTATCTGGTGTCCGGAGCTAAGGCAATGATAAGACATCTCGTAAATTGAGGCCAACATTGAAAGAATGGCAGGTCTTGAGACATAGATTAGCTTCATGTTTTTTCTGTTACTAATTAACTGCCAACATTTCTCTGCCACTTATATACAAGTGCATTTTTGAAGGGCTTTTGCAGGGTTTGATTTTGCTTGTTTTTTCCGTTCTGTTTGTCTTTTTTTCATTTAAAATAATACTTTATATATGTTCTCTGGTGTTTTTACATAGTTAGGGTTTTGAATTGTTCTTTTAATAGCGCAGTTGAAGATGAAGAGATTATTATGTTCTGATTTAATATGATTATTTCATACTATCACTATCTTTCGGCTGAAGCAGCGCTTCTATTGTACTGTATGCGGAAAATGATGATGATTTGATTGTCGCCCCGGTCTTAGTAGCACTTACTTTGTGCCATGTGCAGATTGACATTTTTAACATGTTGATTCCCTTATGGATACCTTGAATTCTTGTCCATGTTTTCCACGAGCTCTTTATTGGACTAAATGTTACATACTGATTAGGTCCATGATGAGAACCCAAGTCATGCACCACTCTGAAGGTGTCTTTGCTGAAAATGTGTTCCACATCTATTTCTCTGAGGCTTTCTTACATCTCACAGTTTCTATGGATCTGTTATGTATTCTGCTAATTTTTCGGATCTGATATGTGAATTTTTGTGGCTTTAATATATGGATCTGTTATGTATTCTGCTAATTTTTCGGATCTGATATGTGAATTTTTGTGGCTTTAATATTATCAGCTAAATGGATTTTTAACAGATAACAGGGGACATGTTTTCTTCAGCCTCTTACTGGATTATTGGCAGTTAGAGTTTCAGAAGAAATGGGTTAATCACTCAGATGGGTTGGCTCGTAGATGCATACGTTTTTAATTCCATTATGTTTTCGCAGATTAAATGTATTTGTATGGTGGGTACTGCATTTTTTTAATTGATTGATTCATTTGCATTTTCAGAATTGGTTGTTATCTCCCATTGCTTTTATTTGATAATTTGGTCCATGGTTATATGGTTTCGTACTGTTTTGCTAACATTTTTCATTTTGTAATGATTTTTTTACGTTATGGTGGTTTAGATGGTTCAGATTCAGTTTGTATATGTTGCTAATGTTTAATTTTTTTAAGTTATGGTGGTTTAGATGGTTCAGATTCAGTTTGTATATGTTGCTAATGTTTTCAATGGAATTTAAGCTGCAAATAAAATCTTGTATTGAATGTGATTCTTTTATCAATAAAGAATATATTTTCCTTTACCGAAATAACATAAATGAAAAAAATGTGAATTAAAAGAAAAAGTAGAGGAAAAACCCACTACAGTATGTTTTATGAAGACCAGAGAAAAATACTATCCATCAACAGAATGCCTGCATCCACAATGAACGTGCCAATCAAGCTCAAGTTTTTAATTAAAGAGTCGCTTATCCAGAGGTAGTTGGTCTTGATCCGGGCATGCAGAAATATATCCTAACTGCCACACTGCAGGATTTTTGAAAGCTTAGAGCTCCAATTGAAAACTAGCACCGAGAACAAAGAGGATACTGACAAAAGTATTTTTGTCAGTTTCAATAATCAATTTTTTACTATATACTTTTGTATTTACAAAAGTGCCTACTGAGATGAGGATAAAGATTAAGACATCAATACTAGGCATGCCTTTTTCTTCTCAATGGTGTAAAAGTAATGAAGCTTCTTTATGGGAATGAAGAGATGTGTCATTTTGGTACCTGTGATTCAATAAGAAATTGACTCTCCTTTCTGAAAATTGACCCAAACTTATTAATCAGAGTTTGGTTTCTTCTCTCAAAATTGTTCAAACTTATCAATCAGAGTTTGGCTTCTTCCTTAAAAAAAATTGGTCTTAGAGTGGGTAAATGTAGGCTCTTTTTTAAGGGGGTAACCTGAAACTGAAATTAAAGTAAAAGAAAAAAATAAAAATAAAGATAAAGCGGTAACTTGAATTTAAAGTAAAGAAAAAAAAAAAGAGATAAAGATAAAGGGGTAACCTGAATTTAAAGTAAAGAGAAAAAAAAGAAAAAAATAAATAAAGATAATTGAATCTTTTTCAAAAGAATAAAAATGATGTGTGTTTTAAGTATATAATATTACTCTTGTAAGTATAGAACGAAAATGAAAAATGAATTTTTTATTAATTTTTTTTAATAAAAATGAAAAAAAAAAATCTAAATTGAAATTTAAATAATATTAATATTTTTAATTTAAAAACATTTTTTAATTATTATTAAATCTTAAATTCAAATTAAGATTTGGAGTTCTAAATTATGATAAGACATATTTCAAGATTTTTATATTCAAAGATTCTTATATTCAAAGTGGGACATTTTAGATTCTAAACTAAAACTTAATAATGACAATTAAAATAAAATCTTGTCAGGGATGATTTTAAGGATGGAAATTTATTTTAAAATGTAGAAATCTTGGTGAATTTTACTAATCCTTCATATGTCAACTATAAATGTTTGGCGCCCCTAAAATCATCCTTGAATCTTATCTAAAATATTTTTTAGATGAATTTAGTATTTAAATTTTAAATCAAAATTTAATAATAATTAATATAAACAAAAATTGGTGGTTGTTTATTACTTGAACATTAACTTCATACTTAAATACATAATATGTACCCATTCTACTTGATACTATATCTTAAAATGTTATTGCAATATTATACCAAGAATATAAAGTGTGTACATTTTTCTTGAAGTGTGTGCATATTTTTAATAGTAATATGTGTCTTCTAGTGAAGATAAATACATAATATGTGCTCATTCCACTTGATACTATACCTTAGAATGTTGTTGCAATGTTATACCAAAAATGTAAAGTGTACATTTTTCTTGAAGTGTGTTTATATTTTTAATAGTAATATGTGTCTTTTATTGAAGATAAATTGGAGTAATGTGATAGATAAAATAAATATGTTTTTTTTTTCATATATTTCAAATTTATCTCATAACTCATTTATCAAAAGTATGCATTATAGGTATTTATTTATTGGATCCATAATTTAAAATTATGCAATGATTAAATTTATAAATTATAAATTAAAAGTTATATGAAATAATTAACAACTCAAGTTGAATCCAAATATGTTATGGGTATCATTATCCCTATTGTTTTTACTTATAAGCTATGACTACATTCATATTATTTCTTGTTCACCATGAATTAAAATCCTACCAATTGAGAAATTTATACAAGCTATGTGTGTAAGTAGACGAGGTAAATATTTTACTACTTAACAAACAAGTTTCACAGCAAGGAAAAAAAGATTGCTAACATGGTTTGCACTAATTTTAATATTAATATGCAGGAGATGTTAATGTATGATTAATATGATATTTCATGGTCATTCAATTATAAATATGAACAATGTGCAAAAAAGGGGAAAATTATGTTGGTAAATTATTAAATAAAAAAAACTTGTAACGAAATTCTACATTATATAAGTAAATTAATTTATCCACTTTGCTGAAATAATTAAAAAACGAATATCTCTTGTAAATTTGGAAAAACAACATGTTTAAACTTGGAGGGATTATTCAAGGTACTTTTACAATGAATATGAATATGGTGTAAGAAGATGAAACTTAGGAAATTGAATTAGATTTCCGAACATACAATTTTTATTGATAGAAATTCTGAATAACTATGTTAAATTTGATTTTTTCTAACAATGGTATCTTATTTTTCCAACAAAATATAAGGTATATGTTTTTGCTCGTGTAGGTGTTGAGTACCTTAATGATGGAATTTTGTTCCAAAAACCTATGTGCTTGTAGAGAATTCGTTGTTCTAGTGATGTATTTTTTTGAAATTTATAATATTAATTTTATATTTTTTAAAAATGATCAAAGTCAACATATCCCTGAAATTACAACCTCATTTGTTTGTGCAGACTAAAAGGGTCTTAACATGATAAAACAAAATTATTTTATTTTTAGATCATAGATATTGGT